>VZTT01061113.1:0-51243 GCA_013400855.1 Buphagus erythrorhynchus
TTTCAACATATCTCTGGAAAAAAAAAGACACACATTCTGATCAATCTATAACCCAGGAGAGGCAGAAGTTGCATCTCCTGGGCTATAGGTACCTTGAATGAATTTCTTCTGCTGGCCTATCATAATACAACTAACCCAGGTGGAGCTTCTGGCAGTAGAATTGTGTTTGATGACACCATCACACACGCCACTATCACTCACATCATAGCCTGGTGTCACCCAAACTTGTTCCACTTGCTTTTTTGCCCTGTCCATCAGGAGACACTACCCTGAGTCAGATTATTAAGGGATTTATATCCAGCTAGCTCATTTTAGGAAAGAATCTGGTTTCTTTTGTGCACCCACTGAATTTTTAATCTTGAGGTCAGTAGATGAAGAATGGCACAAAAGATGCCTCATACTTATGACTGTAAAGGAAATGTAAATCTCTCATCAAACGTGGCTCTGTGCTCCCCTTCCTTCCCAGCTGTGGCATTCAAACACTTCATAACCGTTCCTCAGTGTCCCTTCAGCACCCCTCTCAGCCAAGGCAGCTCCTATTCTCATTTCAGAGGTAGGAAATTGGGGTACAGAGATACTGTGTCACATCAGGGTCACCCAAGAAGACTTTCTTAGAATGACAAGCCAAACCTTGGCTTCCTCAGCTCCTACACTATTGTCCTACCCCTCTGGAAATACACATAAATACACATTTTGGAAAAGCAGACACTGACAAATCCCCCAAGGAGCTCCTTTCCCTTTCCCAGCATGGATAAGCCATTGGACAGGGGTCACCCTGCCATGGACACCACGCAGGGAGCCCGAGTGGCAGAAGTGGCACAGCCTCTCCCTGGGCTGGCAGTTCCCTGGGTGGCAGCAGTGGGTGCTGGAAGAGGCTGAGCCCGTGGGTGGGTGTTCCTAGAACGTGCTGCCTGCACTGGGGAAAGCAGCCATGCCCTGCAGCACAGGTGCTTCTCCGAGGTGCTGTCAGAGACAGACGAGCAGCCTGCTCCTCCCAGAACATGTCTGGGTCTGTCTCCTCCTGGAAAAGGGATATAAAAGGGCAGCTGAAATAAGTGGCTGTTTTTCATCAGGGCACATTGTGCAAATCAGACTTTCTGGGGTTAAAAAAGGCAGATTTGCTGAGAAGAAAGGGGGTTTCCTTCATGTGGAAAACTCCATATCGTGGCCCTCTCAGCTTGAGGACATGCCTTGCATTTACCTGCAGACTGGGTTTAACCCTGGCTCCCAGAGAGTTGTTGTATTAGCTCCAAAAGAGCTTCATCTTTCCTATAAAAAGAAAATCCTCCTCTTAATTTTCCAGCCCTACCATTGAGCTCCTAATGTCACTTTTGACTTCAAAGCTTTGAAAGAAAAGAATAAAATATTTTATGTCATTCTTGTTTTTATTAGCAATAATGCATCTCTTGATTTTCTGACTCATGCTGGTTAAATTTATGGGGCAAAAAGTGCTGGGGTCTTTTCAATTCACAGTGGGGCAGAAAAATTGCTTGTTGGGGCTTGAAAAGTAATTGCATCATCAAGTGTGTGAGACTTCCTTTGAGTACTGCTGAGGGGGGTTAGAGAGGAAGAGAGTTTTTCTTCTCTGTGCTTGTTTTGGTTTGTGAGTCTCTCTTATCACCATGCATCAGACCTGTGTTTATTGAATTTCCACCAGCCACTGAGATCTATGGCATGATTAGCAGGAGATACACGCAGGGAGTGGAGAAGGTGCCTTAGGAAAGGGGAGGTGCTTGTGGCAAGGCTGTAATGATTTTCTTGTCCTTTGCATGGGAGGAACGCACACAGCGAGTGTTTGTACAGCATCCAGCCCTGTGAAGCCCTGATGTGGTAAGAGCCTCCTGAGTAATATATTCAGAGTGATAAAAGTGGCTGCTATCTGCTAATGAGAGCGGTGGGAATGAAAAATGAATCCTTGGTTTCATCATTTTCCAGGAATGCAGTTCCTCCTGGCTTCCCAGAGCTTCATCTCCCATCCAGCTGCCGTGTGGGCTGCAACTGAGTGTGCAGTTGGGAGAAGAGGGTAAAACAGTCCTTCAACACACTGAGAAGGCCAAAATAGTATATTTGGGTACGTGATATCGATATCTTCAGATGTTCTGGCCTCCTGGTGAAACTTTCTGAAAAAAGTACCAATAGGATTTTCTGTGAATGTAATACAGGGCAGGGAAACCAGAGCTTTCAAAGATCTGCAGAGACCAACAATTACTACTTAATAAAACTCAGTCAAACCTTTGACTGGAGGCAGAGTCTTGCACTAGAGCTGGGAAAATAGGTCTTACTAACCCTTTGTCACAATAGCAGCCCTTTGGGAGTCTTCTTCTGGCTCATATCTGAGTTCTCTTTTGATTTTTTTTTTTTTTTGTTGTTGTAAAATATGGCCTTGAAGTTGCCAACATTTGGGGCTATAAAATTTAATAAAAAAAATGATTTTTAGTAGATTTCTCTTTTACAAGGGAGAACAAAGAAGAGTCATTCTATAAAAGCTACATCGCCTCTAAAATTGAGAGGAGAACCCAAGCCCTGGCATAAACCAAGAAGATCCACCTTAAAAGAAATTATAATTAAAAAAAAAAAAGGTAATGAAGAGATTGAGTGTATCAGCAATCAGCTGATGCCACCCAAGTGCACAGTGATGTACTTAGGCAACAGTAAAGAATCAGTCATTATGTGTCAGAACATTACGTAATCATTTTGATGTACAAAAATATCTCCGCGGTCTTGTAATGTGCAGGAATTAATTACAACACTCTTTGTGTTTGAAAAAACTAGGTGACAGAGCAGCTTTCTGGTCTGTTTTAAATTTAAACCAAAGAGGAGGAAGCTGGAGAGATGATGAATGATCCTGTTGTCAAATTGTGTATATACAGGTGTTGTGATTGTTTTCTCCTGTAAGCAGCTCCCACTGATCCTGATGAAGAGGAAGGTGCTGGGCCACAAATTTTCCAATAAAGAAGCCCAAAAAGTGGTCTATTTTCCTGGTGCAGATTGGTCTTTGATCTTGGCTCCTTCTGTTTTCTTTGAAATTAAGGTCTACCAAAACGTCCAGAATTGCTTTGCTTTGACATAGGGAAGCAGTTGGAGAAATGCTGGATGGAAGGGGAAGAGGCACCAAAACTTATAAACAAGACCATGGAAAGTATGAAAGAGTGGGTGTTTTCTGACAAAGGAGTTGGTCAGCAAGCACAGACTTCATTGCAAAGTGCTTTACCAAAGTGAAAGGAAGTTTCATTTATATTGTTTAGATATGAAATCTTTCAGTGAAGACACCTATCACTTAGATTTGAACACAAATGGCCTTTTTTTTTTTTTTTTTTTTTAACCTGAAGTCAGAAACAGTTCTTAAATCTAAAAACCCTGGAAAATAAGAAGAAAACAAGTCCCACAGAATTCTGTGGACAAGAAGGACTAACCAGTTTGGAAATCCTTTATGCTCTCAGATTTCTTTATTTCCTCTGAGCGTGGAAGGGTCAGATTTGTATTTAAATAACTAAAGAGTAACACAAACCCAGAAATCTTGCAAAAAGGAGATGTAAAGTGACAATGTCACAGGACAGCTAGTATTTCTTGTATCAAGAGACTTCTTTAAAATAGAGAGCCAGTGGCAGACAGGTTTGTCACTGCCTTTTCACCAATGAACTGCACCTCACCTCTAGTGTGGCACAATTATTTCCCACATGTTATTGCACTTTCTCAGCTCAGTGAGCCACTACATCATAATCATATTTAGACATTAGACAATATTTTTCTTCCCATGTGAATACCTAGAAAAGCTAAAACAGAGTTGGAGGCTAACATTTTCCAAAGAGACTTCTCATTCTGGAAACGTCAGGTTTCTAACTCGAGGGAACCTTGGACTGATTTTCTGAAGACGTGAGCACCTACAGCTCTGTGCTGACCACATTTTCCAGCCATTAATTGTCAGATGTGTTTTCTCAATTTGGAAAGCTCTTGGCTTGATTTTTAGAAACTGCTGAATCCCCAAACTCAGTGAAAATCAGGCTCTGCTCAAGCCTCTGAACTCCTTTCCCCATCCCCTTTGTTTTTGAAAGCCTTGGCAATGGACTTCAACTCAAGTTGTTGAAATCTCCAACAGAAACAACATGACTTCAGATGTCTGATGAGAGACTGCATTTGTCTGGAGTTGGTCTATGATCCATTACTTTTGCTATTTTCAGTACTTGCATCCAAGATATCTCAATACTCTTTCTTTTTTTTTTTTTTTTTAATGAAAGGTAGATTTCCCATTGACCAATATTTCCCAACTCCTGATTTATCTTTGTTCTTGGTGAACTATCCACCAGGCCTACAACCAGCTCTACAACTGAACTTTTCTCTACTCTTTTGGTATTGTACTAGACAATATGGGAAACAATTGTCAAGAATACAGAAACTATCTCCCAAATATTTCACAGGAAACTTGAAAATACTTGAATGGGAGGATACAAAAAGGATCATTGTGATTCTTGTAGAAAAGGCAAATAAAATCATTGTGCTTCCCTCAAGGAACTGAGGTATCAGTTCATTATACTGGGGTGTATGTTCATTTATTGCAAAATTAAAATGATTCTTCCTGGATATATGGAAGGTATGTGAGAGAGTAACAGTTTCTCATGGAATCTTGGAATATTCTTTTTCCTTTTTTTTTTTTTTTTCATTTAAATGCAGTTCTTCAAGAAAAAGGAACTGTGAAGACCTCTATTTATCCTTTCTATCAACTTCACCTCAACATTTTCTACTTTTACTGGACAATTGATGGCATACTCAAAGAGAAGTTCTGCAAACTCCTCCTGTGACATGGAAATCAAAATTCAATTTTCTTACTCTAAAACTTGAGCAACTAGAACACAGATGCTGATTCTGAGAGTCCCAAACCCTGAGAGTTGGACACCAAAACCTGAAGCTTTTTGAGGCCACTGACACTCCATTTCTCTGTGAAAAATTAAACCAAAGCATTTTCATTCAAGAAAAATGAGCTGAAGCACACATGATGGATTGGTGGCATCAGCCACCTCATAGACTTTTATCTTAAAGTTTGCAAACTTTTTAACCTAGAATAAAGTATATTGTCTGGGCAGGGCCCAAAACTTTCTTTATGGAAATGGATATTTTAAATTACTTCCCCCTTGCTCTTGTAGCTCCTCATTTCAGGTAGGTACACAGGTATCTGTTTTTACATACACTTCCAGATGAGCTTTTGGACTTTGCCTCAATTAAGCTCAGCTCCTCAAACCAGAGCAAACCATTACATCCTTTCCACTTTGTCTCAGCATCTGCAAAGCTGGCTGATATAATCCAGTGTAAGTGGGCCACTGCAGGAGAATTTGGTGCTCAAGGAGAATGTGTTTCCTGTTCACTGAAGAGGTAAAAATGGAATCACCATTCTGACTCATTCAAGTAGCAAACTCCTCTGAAGATCACATGCCTGCCGAGCCAATGTTATTTTTGGCAGCTCTTCATGGAAAGCTATGGGTTTTGTTTTGCCACATCTGTTCTCTCAAGTATATTTTGCTTCAGATGAGCCTGTTCCACCTTGTGTTTTGTTTTTTTTTTTTTCTTTTCTTGGGGGGGATGGATAGGAGAGAAGGGGGTTGAGTTTGAATACTGCCTTGCATTGCAAAAGCACATTATCATGGGAGAAAAAAAGTTCTCCCCTCTGGGCCTTAAACAGTATTTCCAGCTATTGTGTATATTCCCCGACCCTTACACCGTTTCTAAGAGAAATGATTTCTTTTGCAGATGTTGAAAGGAATATACACACAAAAGGCTGTGAGGACTTTTATAAAAAACAGGGAGATGGGGCATACAGATGTGCCACAGACAAATGGGGCAGAGAAAGAAGAGAATATTGTGGAAAATATGTGCAGCTTTGAAAATCAGATATACAGTGAAGGTGCTGTTTCAAGGATCCAAGGCTTGCAAGGCTAAGTTCAGAGGCCAGGCTGCGTTAAGCCAGCCCATTGTGTCACCCAGCAGGAATCAGAGACACAGTTGAGTGAAAGCCACAGGCTAATCTACAGTGCTTCTTTGAAATATGATTTTTGTTTTTTACCGGCAGTTGGTTTTCATTGTGCTGCAGTTGTCATTACTGGAATGGGGCACATTTTTGTAATTAGAAGGTAATTATTTGGGAGCTGCACATCAGTGCTTTAGTGATGCATGTGTGTGTGCAAGACAAAGCATGCACACGTGTGGTTGTGAATGCACAAACTTTTAATAACCATGCCCAGAATTCATTTGATTTGCAGATTGATGCCTTCCTCTGGTTCACTTTGTATATATTTGCTTTTTTCCTTGCCTATCAATTCTCTGATTTGTATTAGGGAAGGATAACTTCAATGTTTTTATGCTCCTTTTCTTTCTTTTCAGATGTACGAACCCTGTACCCCTTGCTTGATGACTCATTCCCATCTCCTTCACATAAAACACCCTTTCAACAGTTTAGCAGTGAAAACATTAGGCCTGTCTCTTGGTCACAAGGTTATTGTTTTCATATCTCTTGGAGCAAGACCCTGGGATAGCTCCACTGACAAATTAGCAGTTGTGTTGAATGAACAATTATGTCAAGGCAATATTAATCTGGGGGCCTAGCTGGAGCAGAGAAGGTGCCTGAATTCATAGAGGAGGAGGTGCTGAGAGGAGAACCTATGTGATCTCATTAGATAAATGCACAACACATATGGGTGGGATCTCATTAAATCCTTAACAGCTAAGTATGTTTACATCAGCTTTCCTGAAGGAATGCCTCATAGAAAAATGAAGTTTTTCTCACTAAAAATATACTTTCTTATATTAAAAAAACCCTGTGAAATATACACTGGTCTACTCTTTTTGCCTCAGTGTAGACATCTACATAGGAAGTGGTTTTGCCTCCAAAACAATCTTTTAAATGAGTGAATGTGTTATTGCAAGCCTCCTACCACCTCCAAGCTGAGGGGCCTCAGGAGCATTCCCATGACATTCTCCTGGTTTCAGGGTATTTTTTTTTTTTTTGAAACAACAACTGCTCCAGAACAGGAAAGTTAGTGCTTGCCTTCAATTTTCACAAGCTGGGAGCGTCCAGGAAAACTGACACCAAAAATATTTTCATAGGTCCCCTCACAAACCAAAACTGCTGAGTATCACAGGGCTGCTCTGTGAGGAGCTCAGCTTCCTGCGGGGGCGTTGGACTTGCTGACTTACACACCAGGGAAAACTGAACCCACTCCCAGCCAGTGCATCCCCATCCCAAATGCAGCCAAAACCCTTGGAGGCACCTGAGTGAAACCTCCAGGCCCTGCCAGATTTCTGATTTTCCTGATCACCCACCAGCCAGAAGGGACAACCCCTGTGAGGGTGGTGAGGTATTAGAACAGGTTGCCCAGAAAAATCGTGGCTGGCCCATCCCTGGAAGTGTCCAAGGCCAGACTGGATGTGGACCTGGTCTAGGGGAAGGTGTCCCTGCCCATGGCAGAGTTGATCTTTAACTCTTGATCAACCCTTGATCAATCCAGTTGATCTTTAACTCTTGATCAACCCTTGATCAACCCAGTTGATCTTTAACTCTTCCAACCCAAATTGTTCTATGATTCCATGATTCTCCCAGGTTAGGGCTGCAAACCAAGAAGGGACAGACCTAGAAGGGAGGGGAGAAGGAAGGAAGACAAAGATGTCTGCTGTTTCACCAGGAACATCTTTTCCATAGTCGAAAGCCAGCTTGCATGAATTCCTTTGCTGTGTTCTGACAGGGAATGAGCAGAGCTCCATGTGGAGTGGTTACGAGGTGCCACATCCATGTCCCTCACATATCCCCTCACCTGGAAGGGAAGGGCCTTGTGCCATGGATCTGAACCTTTGGGCCACACTCTGGCTGTTCTCACTTGCTTTCTCAACATCTCCTTTTGTCCTGAGGATGCACAGATAAGCAAACCCCTAACTGAGGGCTCACAGCAAACCACAGAGATACCCAGAGGCCAGAGCTGGGAATCTGGGAGTCAGGTTATTGTGAGAAATGTGACTAAGCTAGTCTTGAAGTAAAGGTAACTCCTAATGGTCTCAGTTTTTAGAGTAGCAAGATATGTTTTGATGGTGAAATGAGTACAGATATTTTTTTTCCTGTGTGTTTGTGTGATTTTTTTGTTTATTTTTAATTAAAACTTTTTTTTTGGTATAATTTTGCACTCAGAAAAAACCTCCCTGCCTCCAAAGCTGTGGTGATTCCTGTGATTCCCCAGCTGTGTCCCTGATGCCCAGCACCATACACCAGTGAGATGTGAATCTATGATGTTTGGCCACATTTTGGGGTGCAAACCGTGCCCTTTGAAAGGAAAACCACTCTGCTGCAATTGCAACCCAAAGCAATGCCCCTGAGAGAGGCAGCAGCTCTCTAATGCACAGGTACTTGGTCTTTTCACCATCCATGCACTTTGTGATGCCACAGACAGGTATGGACTTATAGACAGGAGCATGCCATTATCTATTTCAATATTTTGGCACTCTGGACTGTTTCAGTTCTACTTTCCCTAAACTCAGAAGGAGATTAGAGCCAGGCTCATGTCAAGTGTCCCACAGCTAATCTCTAAACTAATTTTTTATTGCCTTGAAGAGAAAGATTGAGAAAAATATTTATAGGCCCTGGAAGAATAGTAAAAGTTTGCAAGCATTTAGGGCTTTTACTCAATAAACCTTTATGTGCCCTTCATGCACCCATTCAGCTCTGGGAAAAAGTAAAAAATAAATAAATATGAAAAGCACAGGGAAGTTTTGCTCTGACAGTAAGTCGAAAAACTCATAAATTCCAGATAAAACCAATACCCACACGTTGTAGGAACCCATCTGTAGTCAGCCTATTGTGCAAGTCCAAAGGCAAGGAGAAGAATTTGGATGGTTCATGTTTGTCTTCAGACTTCTCACTTATCTTTTTCCATTTAGGTCAAAATGGCCTCAAACCTTTTAACACTGTTGTTTTTTTGTTTGTTTTTTTTTTTTGTTTGTTTGTTTGTTTGTTTGTTTGTTTGGTTTTTTTTAACTGTGCCTACATTCTCCGTGATTCTTTTTGTCTGTTTCCTTTTGGAGTTTTGCATCAATCAAAGTTTTGCTCCTCATATCTGCAGTCCCTGAGTGATTGTATCTCCTCCATTCCCACCTCCTGAATACCTGATGTCTCATTCACTTCACCTTCCATAATGTTCACTTTTCCCTCTCACTGACTGAGACTCTAAAAACTTCTTTTTCCAGGGAATCCTCCATGGGTGTAACCTCCTGGCTCACTCCCTCTTTTGGGGGTTTGCTCTCCACCATGGATGAAAGGAGCTCCTCATTTTCTTGCTTGCACACTGCTAACCCCACCTGGCTGGCAAATAAATACTCAGGGCTGGCATAGCTCTTGGAGCAAAGAATGAACAAAACTTTTTCTTCCCCTGTCTCAGCATCACTGCTTTATTTCCACTTTTCTGCTTTTCAGATTTCTCCATAGCCTGACTCATAGGCTTCTTCAGCCCATGACCCCAGGAGCTCATCCTTTAATCCTGTGACCAGACCACTGAAGAGCACTGCTCATATAAATAACATAGTTTTTATTATTTATAGTAAAAGTAAAGTCTTTGTAGCTTCCATGTTAGAGAAGGCACAGATTTCATATGAAGAATAATGAGGAACACCAGCAAAAAGCAAAAAACCCCAACTCCCCAAGATGGCAAAAATTACTGCCAGTTATTATTGGGATTTTGTTGTGCTTTTTCTTTTTTTGAGGTTGAAACTAAATTTGGGACGACACTTTACTGATATCCATATGAAACGCTGTAAAAGTCCACACCAATCTGTGCAGGTGAGACAAAGTACAGAGGAAAGGAAAAATCAATGTCTTGACTTGGAAAAGTAGAGCTGAGAAGCTGAGAGATGAAATGTCTCACAGAGCAGATCTCAGGCAGAGCTGAAAAGCTAACACAGAGTAGTTTGGGTTGATCCTTTGGGTACAATTCATGCAAAACCTAGTTTATCAAGTGGATATGAAATATTTAATAGCCTGAGAATCCTCTGCTCTGCAGTGCTGGCTGTGGAGATGTTGACCTGTCAATAAATCATTTGGTCAGGCTACCCAGGCCTTGTCCATGCCTTAAAAATACACTTTGAGAAGAAGAAGAAGATCTTTAAAACTGGTCCAACTCCAAATCCAAGGAGAGCACAATGCACATTTTCGAGGCCAAGGAGAGAGCATGCAGGAGAGGCTGGGCAGAGCCACCACAGCTCTGTGTTTTGCAGCTCTTCAGTGCACAATAAATTTCTGTAGTTTCACTGGCTGTGGCTTGTCTGATCCAGTTACAGTCTCAAATATGATCTGATTCCTGAGGGGATACTTTTTTTTCTCGGGCAATTTCTCTATTCAGCTTTATACTCTCGTTTGTCATTTGCAGTAAATATACTGAATTTCAATTTTTATCTCTTTACAAAAGTATGTCCAGAAGGCTGCACTGGCTGCTGCTGCCCCACCATGAATCTGGCTGGAGCTGGGTGACAATTCCATCTCATCTGGGCAGGGAGCTGGGGCCAGGCTGTGACACAGGACCCTGCTGTGATGAAGGTGTGTCAGAAACTGGAGATTCCTTTCCTGGTCTGCTGTATATAAACCCAAGGGGATCTATATACAACACAGGCCTTCAATCTGTATCCTTTTCTGAATAAAAAAAAAAAAAAGAAAAAAGGGGTTAAAGCAAAGCTCATGAAAGGGCAGAACTGGCATGGAGGCTCCTCTCTCTGCTATGGTATGATGTGTGGTAAGTGGCTGAGGGGAAAAATTAGATGAGTCCTCAAATGTTTAAATTAGTTGTGATGAAAGGATTCCTATAAAGATGAACTAAAATTAAAAATAGTGACTGTGGCTAGACCTACTCCATTTGGAAAACAGGAGCCCATTTGTAATAGGAAAGGCAATGGACCACAGGGTCCAAGGGATGGGGAGATCCTTCATCCCAATTATCAGATTCTTGAGGATATTACAAGGCACCTTGAACCTACAATTTCCAACTCCACTGAGAAATACATGGACCATCACAAAAGCACAGGTTTGCAGATACATACAGAAGCTGCCCAGGGAAGTCAAGGCCAGCAGGACCTGGGCTCCTTCCCAATGCTCTGTGAGATCATTTTCCACCCAAGTGACACTAAACATTGAAACAGGAGTGAGAAAATGAACACCATGGAAGAGACAGAATGAGAGAAGCGAGAAAGATTGGCAAGTAAAATGGAAGCAGAAGTGCAAACAGAGATGAAGAAATTCAGGGAAAGTTCTGTCTCTCCTGCTTGCTTCTTCCAGACACAGCGAAGGGATGTCTGAAAAGTGATGAATCAGGGACCACAGGCAAGGACAGGAGCAACAGGGCTCAACTATGTGACCTGAGGCACAGATGGGAAAGTAGAGCAGGGAGAGGGAAAGCAGAGGAAACTGTCAGATTTCTGTGGGCATTACCATGCTGTGTGTGCTCTTCATAAAACATTTATCATGAAGGATGCCTTGCTCCTTTGATTTGGGATTCAGAACCCCGACCAGATTTAGACCAGGCATTTTCTTTCTCTCTTTTTCTTTGTCTTCCATCTAATTTGAATATAAATTGGGTAGAAATGTACCCCCCTCATATTAGGCTACAGAGAACAGGTAAGGAACTGTATCATATATATGCTAGGTCCCTCGAATTTGGGCTTCTCCCTGATTTAACAGTTTAATTTTAACAGCGATTAAAAGGTAAAGGAACCCTTTGCTCATCACAACAGCATTAACATGTGAGCATGAAGAAGCACTTATTTGTCTTGGCAAGACCCAGAGCTGGGGTAAATGATTCCAGATGAAGGTAGAGTTATGTCTCTCAACTCCCAGCTAAATTTGGGGCCAAATACATACTCCCTTTACTACAGTAAATGTCACTTTCCTGATTCTAACACATCAGTTCCAGCATATATTGATGCAATCCACTGCAACAGCAAGGTCACTCCCCCTGTAATATTGCTCCCACAAAGCCTGGATAGAGGCTGGATCGACTGCATCGGACAACAATTACCTCAAATCAAATTCTCTCCTTCTGGACAGAGGTGTAAATGGGGAGCATCTTCACCACAGATCAATGGAGCCACAGCAGAGGCAGCCAGGGAGCAGGAGGATGAAAAAGCAAGAGATGGAGAGATCCTGCTCATTTCCATTTTTGCCCAGGGAAGCACGAAACGCTTCTGCTGCTCCCCAATAGCTGTGCTCAAGGAAAAGCATCGATGCACCCAGCAATTATAAGCCTAAAAAGATAATGAGTGGGCAGGCAGCCCTAATAAAAGTACCTGGGGCTGCCATCCCCACCACGGTGTGTCTTGCCTGGAGCACAGAGTGCTTGGCCACGTCCCAGGGGCAGCCAAGTGAAAGGGTCTCACCTGCTACCTGCAATCAATCCTTGCTCCAGTGTCAGGCTGACCTCACTGCAGGTCACCCGGCCAGGCTGAGCCACGGCTCCCAGTTTGTCAGGAGGGATTGCTTCAGTGCTTCCTGCAAGGGTCAGTGGCAAAGGCTGGCAGTAATTTTCAGCTAGGTATGTGGAAGGGGGGGGGATGGAGCCTCAGGCACTGCTGGCTCCAATAAATAACTTAAGGAATTTAACAGCCTGGTGCAGCCCCTGTGTCAGTGGGTGATGATGAGGATGTGCTGGAGCTCACGCTCTGTCTCACAGCTCTGCCATTGAACCCTGCAGCAGGGAGTGGCACTGCCACATGGGCAATCCCATACACAAATGTGTGCCTCATCTATCAGGTTTCTCCAGATAATTGGCATCAGCACCCACTGACACCATCAGTGCTGTGGGTGTACAACACTAAGATGACTCATGGCAATGGAAAATAGAGGCCAGTGGGAATGTTCTGGCCAAAACTGTGCCACGTCACAATGCAGGCATTGCTAATGCTGGGTCATTTCTTATATATAGTATAACTATGCAGCATGCCTAGGCCTACAGGTAAGTAAGGGCTCCTTTGTATCTTTTTCTAACCTGGGAATTAGATGATTTTTTTTTTGTAGCCCTAAAGGGCTAGAGATTCCAACAGAGGTTTCCATTTTGCAGAAGGAAGGCACAATAACTACAGGAAGAAAAGATTTTTCTGGGCATAGAGCCAAATCAAGACACAGGTCACCTGGCTGCTATAATCTTCTGTGCCATAGACTCCCCATCTGCCTTCTGGCAAGTCATTTATTCTCCCCTCATTCTTTGTGCTGCAGCTGTAAGTGGGGATAATAACAGATCTCTACATCACGGGGCAAATGTGAGGGGAAGCATGATAGTATCAGCACAACGATTGCATAATGTGTTGGTGGGAGGGATTACTGTCCCTAAACACTCCCTGGGAGCTGCCCAGCCCTCTGAACCATCATCTCTTGGCTATTTGTACCTTGCAAAGATGAAGCTGAAACTTCAGGATTATCTGCCACAGGTTTTGCATCTACTGAGACATCCTGCATGGTGATTGGGTTGCTGCAAATTCCAATTATCCACTCAAAGTAAGAGCTCCACTCTGCTGGAGATGATGGGATTCAGCAAAATAAAATTATGTGCTTCTCAGGCATATAAATAAAAGTAATAGGTTAAACTGAGATAAAGAACTTTGTGTGCCAGCACCCACTGCTTCTGATGAGGTTTCTGCCACCTCTGATCTGTGAGCAGAGATGGCTGTGGGAAGGCATTTGGATTTTTTTCAGTTCAAATGGGTCAGAGTGGAAGAAATCTCTGATCTCAGCAGCATGAACAAGTGCAATCTAGACTGAAATGGGCCTGGGAGTAAACCAGGAGCAGATCAGCGAGCAGACTGGGCTATTACTGCCTACAGCTGCTGCTCTGAGCCAACACCTTCTGGGAAAAAGGTGGAAGTTTCCCTAAGAACTTTCACAAAGCTTTCCAAGGTGCTGCCTTTGGACACAGCACCACTTCTGAACAAACCTGCTCTCTGGAACAAGCCAAATATGCACCTCACAAATCCCACCCCTCTTGCAGGCCAAAGCAAAAAGGGACAATAAGGATCTAAGTTGCACCTCAGTAAGTGTGTCCTGAAGATGATATAAGCCAGTGTGACACACAAATTGATGAGACCAGAAGCAATGGTAAATTACATAGAATTTTTGGCTTGCCTATACTAATTTACTAAATGAAGCTAAACCTATTTAAACAACACTTAAACCATTTTAAGTGTGTTGAGTTGGCACCAAAGTAACTTGATCTGCTTTACACTGATTTAATTACACCACTGATATTTGCAGAATGTGCTGCTGTTTTTTATAGCCCTCTTTAGCTTCACCTTTCAATTGGATCCTTAAAGGAAGAGGTTTCCAAAATATTAGTTTTTAATGTAAATTTGAAATGCATTTAATTATGGCTGCCAAGGGAGTGGGCAGCCAGCATCCCCCCCAGGCATTCCACACTATGGAGATTATATCTTTAATGCTACATGGTTCATAGAGAATCTTGATACACAGAGAATCTTTTCATCTGCTCTTCACAGCGCTGATAGCATCACCTCAAAAATACCCAATCTGAACCCAAAAGGGAAGAAGAAATGAAATTTGCACATGGCTCAGGAGATTCAATAATTCACGATATTTCATTAGACAACATCTCCATTAGGAGTCTGACATTTATATTCATGGTTGAGCAGAGGGATAACTTATGAGTTATCTCTTCTGTCTTTGTGAGTGAAGATTAATGTCATAAATGCTCAGCAATCATGTATCACATATACATATATATATATATATATACACTTCCACACACTCAACATGCATTATTTTTATCTTCTATGATCCTCAGGAGGGAAAACACTTGAGACAACAGTTAAAGGGAAAAGCAGTTTCTGAATGTTGTCAGACTGTGACAAAAAGCAGGGGAAAACTGTATCATCAGTTAAACAATCCAAACAACAGACATCATTGAGCCAGGGAGAGGGGGCTGTGTGGGAGCTGTTGCACACTTGCACTATTCAATATGCTCTGTATAATTCAGGGGGGGTCTGTCCTAAATGGTGAGCCTATTCTTTAGGCAAAATGGGAAGAACAAGAGAGAGAGGCAATTCCCTGCCACCTTCCTGCTCCCAGCAGGTCTGACCCAGTGGCATCCAAAGTCCATTCTTGCATAATAGAGAAGTGTGACTGGGTTACCTAAAGAAAGTGCTTGCAGCTACTGAGAGCCACGGCTGAATCACTGTGCACTGGGCTTCACCCCCTCACTGCCTCCTGTGCCAAAGGCATGTGTGGCAAAGAGCAGGGAATGCCAATTTTGTGCCATCTGGGGATTTCCTTAAGACAGATTTCTGGCTGCTTCAGAGGGAGCAGCTGAGCTCACACAGAGTTTACACAGTCCAGGAGTCACTTCCAGTGAAAATCTATTATGAGCATTGTAGAAGGAAAGTGCATAATAAACACAATTTATCACACAGCTCTCAAATTCATGACTGAGCTCTCACCTATGAGCCTACAGATTTATAGACCCTGGGATCCATGGCCAAAAGGTGCTATGTAAGTGCAAATAATTATGGTTGTTGGAAAGATGCTCTAGGATTATCCAGTCCAGGCACATGCATTCCCGCAAATGCATAATCAGGTTCAGTGATTTGCTACAAAAATCACTGCCTCGTGTTGTCTAAGATGACTGATGTCTCTTGAATTATCTTCGTGACTATGCTTTTCATCTTAATTAAATAGGCTGGCTGGACCATGCCAAGAGATAGGACAGGCCAGATTTTTATTATTCTGGCTAGGAATATCTATTCCAACACAAGTGGGTCCTCTCCTATAACCAAAAACCAGCTGGCTACAGGATCTGGCTGTATATCCACTGATCCAAGTGCTCTCAACCCCTTTCTCATCTGTTCCCTGTCATCTCCACACCCAGTTTGCATGAGACAGCTAATTTTAGGTAGTTTAGGCAGTTTTTAATTTCATTTGCTGAACTGCACAGATATTCCTTTGAAGTATTTGAGATGACAAAGACCAGAAAACATACTTAAAAATATTCAGATTAAAGCTCTATTTTGCTGTAATTTGTGTGCTATTTTGGCAAAACAATACAAAAATCCAGAGGTTATTCCAGTAGCTGAGAAAGACCAAGAGTTCAAGTCCAGGCAGTTCATCTTCAGCTAGTAAAGGTCTGACCCCAAAATGTGTTCTGGGTTGGCCTGACCCAGTGCAGTGTGATGCAGAAGACCCTTAGCTGTGCCTATGGGAAGCAGGATGGACATTTTGCTGCAGAGTTTTGCCCAAGCTCATCATTTCCACTGTAGATCTCCACTTGTCTCCAACCCCTGTCCCAGAGTTGTGCCTGGCAGAGCTGGCAGGGCAGCATTCTCTGGAACAGAGCTGTTGTAGCAGGCTGGCAAATCAGGCTCATTTAGTGCCCACTTCTCTCCTAGATAGAGGTGAGTGTCTTTTAAAGAGTTTAAGGAATGTAAATATAACCTATAAGCCTAAATATGCCTTTCTCAATTAATTATTCTAAGGAGTACACATTTACTCTGCAACCAAACACAGAAATATCTCATTTTACCACCCTGCTTTAAAAGCAATGCCCTGTCACTGTTCCCTGTTCTCTCTGGAGACATTTCTAAGCCCATTTGTCCACACTGGCTTGTGTGAGTGGGAGACACCACTGTGCAAATCCCTCCTGCAGCAGGGTCCAGAGGCTGTGAGCACTTCTCCTGCGTGAAATTAATTGAGCTCCAAGGGTCAGCAGGTTACGAGTAGGCTCATTATGACAAATGATTTCTGTCTGAGTAGGAAGACCTTTGGGGTCAGTTCAGGATTCTGCCTAAATTTTGTAATTATGTCTGCCTCAGGCCTTAAACAAACTAAGTGTTTCTTAACATGCAGAGGGAGGAAGCCTGGAGATTAGGGAGCAAGCAGAAACAGCCTGGCTTAGTCTAGCAGGACAGATTTTTAGCTGAATCCTGTAAATAAAACCCCTGACAAGCTCAAAAGAGCTGGAGACAGGCTTAGAGCCTGACAGGAAAAGATCTGGAGTCTTGAGAAACGATTTATCCCTGCGACGATTACAAGAAGTCCAGCTGGGAAAAGCTCCTCATAATTCCTACTCTGCCTGCAATGGACATACTTCATTTTGCCAAGCCCAAAAAGGATAATGTGCTGCAAAATATGAACCTTGATTGTAAATGGAGCCGTGTTGGTGCCTTCAGGGCTCAGCTTGGGACTCAGAGAAGTGTCCAAAAGCCAAGCCAGGTTCTGGTATGGACATGGCCCCGTGGCTGGTTCCTGCAGGGGAGCCTGGCTGCTGCTTCAGCTCCCTCCAGAGAGGAGCAGGGCTGGCCCCAGGCTGGGACTCACCTGCCCTGATTTCACAGCCCACAGGTGTCATTTGAATTTCCTCACTGTGATTCCCCTGTGCAGACATGAAAGAGGACAGAGAGGTGGACACTTCCAAAGCACATCTCCTCCCATGCTGAAATAGGTGGGGAAAAGCCTCCTTGGACAGTACTTCTCCAGGGAATGTGCAGATGTCCTGGAGCTTGGAGCAGGGTCTGTAAATGAGGTGAGATGGAGGCTCCCAGGCTGGCACACCCCAAATTCTGGAGAGCCCAAGCTGTCCAACCTTAGGCAACACTGCTGGGATTCCTGGGCATGCTCCAGCATCCCAGGAGCATCTCCTAAAACATCTTCTTTCCAGTTATTTCACATTATGTTCCTCATCAAAAACTGTCTGTAGGTTATTCCTCCAGCCCAGAAGGGGATGTAAAAGACTCCCTCATGCTGTGGGCCAGTCAGACAGGTAGATAGAGAAACAACCAAAATGAGGAAAATACTGAAAATCTCCATTAGGCTACAATACCTGATGGCTCATGGCCACATGAAATACCAATTTATTATCTAATTAAATCCTGTACATGTGCATGTAACACATATTACTACTCTTTTAGCCATCTTTGCAAGATATTTCATGAAGTGCCCAGCAAATATCTAATCTTGCTTAAAAACATTTACTTTGAAACTGTAACTGGCTTTGAAAGCTGAGCTCAACTCTTAGGATTTAAACCTGAAATTCTAGGACATTTATCCCTCCTACTGTTTCTCATGACTGTAGATTTAAATTAGATATTTGCATAATTTGAAATTTGGGATGAAAAATCAATTGACATGAAGGTATTCCCATTCAATATTTGTTTGAAACTCAGACCAGTCATTTAACCCAAATCAGAATCCCTGTTATGATCTGCTGCAATTCATTAATTAGTCTTTTCTTATAGTACATTTTCTTCTAATCCAGAAAAACCATAGGAGCATAAGATTTCTTGAATCTATTTTAATTATTCATGTAAATTAAAGAGACAGAATAAAAATTACATATTCAGAGAAAATGGTCTGTCTTTCTCATAACAGTCTACTTATAAAAGCAGAGTGGTTTTTTATTTCATCATTTTTCACTGGTCTTTTATTATGCTTTATTGCACTCTGATCACCAGGACACTAAAAATAATCTACAGACAAACAGACTCATGGTTGTTTTCAAATAAACCAGTAATTCTGAGTGTGCGTGTCTATGTGAATTTTTTTGCAATGATTGCATGATTACACTCTGAACTGAAATAGCAAGACAATATAGGAAGGATTTTAAAACTACATTTAATGCAATTTTTATAAACTTGTGTGTTAATGATAGAATAAAATAAAAATTGTTAATTTTATTTTTAACAATGGAATTGCGAGTACATTTCATAAAATATTGTCCTTAAAAATCTTATATTTGACTTTTATTAAGCTTCTAACTTGGCATTTTTTTCTATTTTGAGATAATTTTGGATGCATCCTGTATTTTAGAATTAGATTTCCAATCTTATTTTGGAATCTGACAGATAGAAAGCCAACTCTTTTACACAAAGAGCAATGGCAGCTGTTAAATAATACTGGACAGAGTAACCTAGAGAAATGCTCTGCAAATATGCCTGGGACATTTTCCTGCAAAAAAGATGATCTCATCTGGCTTTGGGTTTCTCAAGGAAAGCAGTTGATAATGTGTGATGATGCTATTTATAGTGTGCTCCCCATGCAGATGCAGTGATATACAAAGGAGGCTGGCCTCCTCCTTGTTCAGGATTTCACAAGACAATTCAGAAACTCAGGCTGGGTGTGCAATCCAAGAGGAGGTGCTCAGGGCAGGACCCAGCCCCCTTTCCTCCGAGACAGAAATGAGGAGATGTGAAAGTGGAGGCACCAGGCAGGAGATGAGCACGTCCTCCAGCCCAGCCCGGGGTGAGGCTGCATCTCCTCCTCTGAGCAGAGTCTCCCTGTGCCCTTTGGAAATTACCTGTGCCCAGATTGCCAGAGCTGCCAACATGCAATGGCACGTTTATTTACCCATGTAATTGCTGTAATTGTGACCACAGTTGTGGTAGTGGTGCAGGCAAACAATCAATTACACATCCAGACTGGGAGATGGCATTTCCTCTGCAGAGCTCCAAACAGCATTTCCAGCTGCACCTTGCTGGCTGAGCACCCACAGCAGGATCTCCTTTGTCAATGCAGCCCTGTGCAGGACCACTCTGTCCTTCTCTGGCAGAGAAACAAACTGTACAGCCTGATCAGGCATTTCCCTCCAGTCCCCCAAAATGGTGCCTTTTGGAGACAGCGACGCAGATAGCAATTGGCAAAAACATCCAGTTTGTGATGTGCCAACACTCGGAGCAAGAAAACAAACAAAAATTACCAATGAAGCTGTGAAGGCAAGAAAATCTACTAAGAACCCAAGGGAGAAATTGCTTCCCTGATTACATGCAATATGCACAATGTGCTCTCAGTGTACCCAGGAATGGTCGCTCAGCTCCCTGCAGGATCGTGTCCTGCGCTGGCCTGCAGCCAGATCTGTGACACTGAGAGTGCTCTTCTACTCTGACAAGTGTCTCAGTAAAAAACAGCATCACTGCATTTTGTGTTTATGGTCCCTTAATGTTCTGGTATCAGACACGTTCAGCTTACAAGTGGAAACAGTGCTGGCACAGAGGTTTGGGTTCTGGTGGAGCTTCCCCTGCCCTGAGTGCGGACACAGCAATGGAAACATCCCACAAAGCTCGCTCTTTTGGGAAGGGTTTTTGTAGGCCAGATCATATCCTAACATTAGGTCTCTGCAGTCCTTAATCTTTTTTTTTTCTCCTTCAGCTTCCTGTTTATCAGGAGGATTTGAACAAGCCAACATGGTGGGTCTGCAGCATCCAGTGGTGATGCTGGAGAGAGAGGCTGTGTGTCTGCCTCTACAGGGTGAGCAAGGGTTAACAATAGTAAGTATTCCTTTTCAGTCATGAAAATGTAAGAGAATAACCTTCCACTGATTTCCACATCATGATTAAAACACCTAATATGATGGCACACAAATTCTATATATAGGTTATTAGATTAATAATAGCACCCTATTGATCCAGAGCTTTCCCCAAACCTGAAGTCAATACATAGAAGAGCTCTCATTGACTTCCTCCAGCTTTGGATCATTTCTTTTTGTCTGGGCTGAGAAGTTTTCCAGAGGGTGAAAAGAAGTGTGGGAAATACCTTGGACCTTGAGGAGCAGGGAAATTGAATGTGATCTGTTCCAGTGTACCAGTGACAGGCTTTGAACAGAGCTGGATAGAAGTTTTGTCAGTGTTGATTTTTATTAAAAAAATTTTATTTTGATTAAAAAGGGCTTTTTGTAGGGGAAGAAAGAATGAAAGTCCACTATGAAAAACAGGAAAATAATGTGACATTTTTTGGAGCTCAGTGACTTTGCTGTTTCACTTATTTTCATTCAAATTTATGTTTTGAAATGACGTTTAGGTGAAATAATAAAACATAAAAAGCTCCCCAAAATATCTCAAGCAAATCAACTAAAGTGTATCATAACAAAATATTTCAGCTAACCCTGAAGATTCCCTTGTGAAATGCATTTTTGTAAAACTACAGCAGAAGTTACCTAAATTTTTCAGAAACTATTGAGGTAAATACGGAAAAAACACATTTCTAGTATCTTAATTGATGAACATTCAATTTGCTGTTCATCCTGCACATTACTTCAAGAAGCATTTTGCTAACTTTATAAATGTTAAGTTTGAAGATATTGATTGGAATATGTACTTCCACTTACTGTGTTTGAAACATCTATACTGAAAAGGGAATTCTCGCCTCAAAATGCTGAAAATTACTCTGATAAAGTCAAATAATATTATCACAATAGAAGGAAGATCAGCCAATAATAGTGGAGAAAAATACAAATAAGGATCTAGAGGAAGATCAACTAAAACCTTGAAATTAGTATAATAAGAAGAATAAGCAGTGATTTCAGCTCACTCTCGTGCTACAATTAAGAGGCTCTTGAGAAAAGGGACAAGAGAAGGAGCAGAGATTAATTACACAACCCTAAACCCAGTGAGGCTGGGGGCACTTTTCTGCTCTGTCCTCAATACAAGGGACAAGGAGATTCTGGGCAGTGACAGGAAGGGAGAAGCTGCTCCTGAATCCTCAATTCCCCAGAGAAAGGCACAAATTGAGGGAAACTGCCATCCCAGCCCCTAGGAGCCTTCCCTTGAGCACTAGTGTCACCTTTAGCACTAGTGTCACCTTTAGCAGTCACCTGTGCCTTGTCCCACTGATCAGTCTTGCTGCTTGTGGTGTTTTAAAGAGTCAGACAAAGGAAGGGTAGCTAAAAAAAAATCTCCTGTATTGGCTTTCAGGCACTTGCTATCAGAGAAAAACAAGAGCAGAACTTGATCTGTTGTTGTTGTTTTGGATTTTTTCTCCCCTTCTTTTGTAAAAGGGATTCCTCATCTTTACTGCTCCTTTATATTCTAACTGCCCCAGCTGGAAACCTTCTAGGCCTTTTTAAAACAGGATTAAAAACACAGTTTTCTGCATTAGCACAGCTCAAAAGGATAACCTCAGCTCTTTTCTCTGCCAGCCAGCTTTTTAATCCTGAATCACATGTCACTTCAAATTATGAATATGATTTTCATGTTCCCCTCGGGCCTAAATTTCACCCAAGTAAATCCTCTCATTCAGCAGCCGGAGAAACGTGTCAAAAGCACTGATCTTCAAGCACTGAGAGTGCTCTGGGAGAGATCAAACTGTCCCAGACTGAACTCTCCCAGTGCCAGGCATCTTTTCCCCTCCTGCTTATTGTTGTTGACACCCTGCATCCCTCCTTCCTTCCCCCCCGGTCTGAAAGCCTAGGATGGCAAGAGAGAAAAAAATAAGTCCCCTCTTAATTCTAAATATTTCTGGGATTCATCCTCCCTGCACTTGTGGGGGCAGAGGAGAACAAAGGCGTGCACATGAGCTGGTTCTGGGGAATGAGGAATTAAAGTGCTCGCTAAAGCATTGAGCTCTTTCATCTGCTGGCAGGGCTCTGCTGATAAGATCAGCTGTCAGATGGGAACTGGCCCTGATTTCCCAGCCAGCCAGCTCGGTGTCATGCTCCATTTGGTGAAGGAAGCCCTTCCTCACCCAGGATTCTGTGTGCTGCCCAGATCCACCTCTCCCAAGTGTCCTGAGAACACAAACTGGCTTAGAACACCCTCGTCAGAGGGAATGTGTGTTTGCAGCCCTGGTCTGCAAACAAACAGATCAGAATTGTGTCTTGTGCAAATGATTTAAAACCTGAGGATCAAGCCCTGAATCAGAACTCTGGATATCTGAGCACTGAGTTCTGGAGAGGTTTGAGATTAGGTCAAAGGTGTCCTCAAGAAGAGGAGATTTGGATCAGAGGGTAGAGCCTTGCTGAAACTTGAAAAAGCAACAGGCAATGGCTGGATCTTCAGTTTCTTTAGGGAGACTAGAGAGCTCAAAGGACTGCATTGGTCTTTCCTTTCCTGCTCTGCCTCAATATTGTTTCTTCCTCTCTGAAAAGAACTATTTTATTGCTTTTGTTATGTTTAGATATTGTTCCTTTCCCAAGATGACTGTGGCCTTTGCCTTTACTCACTGTGATGGCAGATGCTGCATCAAACCTCCAGGCATGTGCTGAGGTTCTGCTCTCCCTAATGGGAGCTGTGAAATCTATGGGTGCTGTGCTAGTGAGGAATGGGTAAGTGCAAAGGTCACCCTCATTCAGTCCTTTCAGGGTAAGGAACCTCTGATATTTGAGTTTGGTTCTGAAGTAGCTCTGCAGTCAGAAATAATCACTTTGTTGAGATCTTCACAGCAACAATCCAGACACCTGAGTTCAGCTTTCTCCTGCAGAGCTGAGACAAGGCTCTGGTTTGAGGTCACCTCCTCTGAACACACTTTTACATGGGTCCTCCAGACTTAGTCAGAAAAGGTGATTTGGTATGGTTTTGGATCTGCATTTATTTTAGGAATTCTTCCTTGTAGGGGAAAGAAAGCAAAGACATCATGGAAGGTGGAGAGTACCCAAACCTCCATGCAAGTCTCCACAGCCACACTGAGTGCCTGTAATGGCACAGCCATTTCCCACTTGAAAATCACTCAGACAAATGTTTTTTCCCTCAGAAGAGCAAACACAAATGTGGAAAGGGACTTAGAGGGCATGTTTATCACTCCTTTACCTTCCCACGGTGAAGAAGCCGCAGGAGTTGTAAGAGAAACCTCACCTTTCAAAACATTCCCATGGCCATGAACGTGCTACTGAACAAATCTGTGTCCTGGGAGGATTTCTCACTCACTGGAAGAACAACTCTGATCCAGCCATTGCCTGTTGCTTTTTCAAGTTTCAGCAGCAAACAGAAACATAGTGGTTTGCCAAGAGAGGTGGGCAGGAAACATTTTTTCCCATCCACAAGCACTTCTCAGTTTTAAGTTTTCCCATCCTAATACCGAAAAGAAAAGTAGAAATCTGAAACTTCAAATATTCAGAAAATATCAGTGAAATAATTGGTCTGAACATTCCTTATATATATATATATGTATGCGTGTGTTTGTATTTAAAATATTTTTATTTTTCAGAATGTTTACTTACTAAATATAAATCACAGTAAAATTGAGAGCAAAGCATTCCTTTTTAATTCACTTCCTCCTCCAAAATAAAACATTTAGATGTGACTTCCATCAAGTGTCCTTTGTCAATTTAAAATAATTACCAGAAAACCCCAATCAGTATTCAGGGCCATGTTAATGACTGCCTGGCTGCAGCCTAGAGGTGGCAATAGTTCAGTGGCTGCTGAGATGCATGTACAGAGTTTGTAATCCCTTAAGTAGTGCTTTGAGGCTTCCAGTAGTTAATATATGTCCACTATCATAGCAAGGAATAAAATTAATATTGTTTCCTTTATCCCTTTATGTTTAGCATTACAAAACTTGTAGAATTAAATTTCCACAGGGGTGATTTTTTTTCCCCCTTCCACTATTGGATGATAAATTTGTTTATCTTTGCTCTTGGCACCAAACTTTGTGAACATTTCTAAAAGAAACAACAAAAATTCACTCATGGTCTGCTAAATCAATACTCCCAGTGTGTCATTGCCCATTGCTAGTGCACCTTGTGTAACCATCCACTGCTGTGCCTGAGTGGGGATTCAAGCCCATTCTGCACTGGTGGAAATGACCAAACCAGCTGCAGGGTGATGGAGAATCCAACTCTGTCTCCTCCCTTAGGTGTCAGCCTGAGCACCAGCTCTGAGGAATACAGAGCTGAGGATGAGCCTTCATCCCAGGCCAGGGATAAGCAGCAAGGAGCAGAGTGAAGCACATAAAGTGGCAGGTGGAGCCTCTCCACACAGCAGGGATAAGTGACAATGTTTCTGGGCAGCTCTCCTTCAACACAGAGCACGGAAACAGACTGGGCAAGGTGTGACTGCAGATGGTTTGTGTGAGAGGATGTAGACTCCAACTCGACAGCCACTTTCTAAATGAAAGCCTGGCTGGGTAATCTCCCTTCAGCCCTACTTGATGCTGCAGAATAGTTTTCTGTGCGTAAAAACACAGAGATTTTCAAGGTCTGATTTATGATTATTCTCTGCTAAGACTTTGAAAACACAGAAATTATTACAGCTATTTGTTTCTCATCTTGGCATCATTGTTCTCCATTGCAGTAAGTAGGACTATCTTTTCTTAAAATACTGGATCGAATCCATATTCTATTTATTATGTCTGGGGACTGCTGTTCTGCATTTTATAGCCTGTTTACAAACTGTGCAGGGGGATAAAAAGTGCACAATCTGAAAAAGTGCAGAAGTGACCTCATCATCCTTCTTTTATTTTTCTCCCCAAAAGTGGGGGCAGACACTCCCACAGGTGTCTGCTTTTTGGACCCAAACAGCAAGGCAGAGCACAAAAGCAAAAATTAAAATCTCCAGTGGGCCAAAATATCCATTGGCTCCAAAAGGCACATGATGGATCTCTGAGAGGGTTGAGTCTCTGTTCTGTCCCTTTTATGTGCTTTTATTGTTCTGCATTCATTTATTCTCCTTGCAATCTCTGTTCAGGGAGGAGGAAAGAAGAGTCTGGTCCTAGGAGCAGGAAGCAACTCATGAGTAAGTGAAGGAAGCAGCAGGTATCCATTAGTGTAGCCATATATTCCAGTTCTAACTCAGCCCTGCCTGTCCCCATAGGAGAGCTTTGTGCTTGTATTTTACACATGGCTTGCACGAACCAATTTCCACATCCTAGAGCAGCTCTGATGCTGAGCTTTGTCCTTCACCCAAAACATCCCTGACATCCTGAGCACTGGTTTCCCAAGCAGCAACAAAAATATTTGTCTGAATTGGAAAGGATGGGTCTTCAGACCTTAAAAACTTTGAGAAATCAGTTTTCAGTTTGTCAGTGATTCTTTATTTTATGGGCCTCAAAAAGTTTCTGAGGAAGCAAGCCCAAGCCACTAACGGGTTAGGGGGTGACCCTGGGTGCTGGCAGTGTGTGATAAATAGATGGCCTGGCAGGCTGTGGCAGCCCACTGGAAGGCAAATACAAACCAGCTCGAGGGGAGTGAGCACACAGGAGGGTTTATGGTACTTTTCCACCTTTCACCTCCCAATGGACCACAGCTGAACAGGGCAGCATCTGTTGTGCCCTGCTGCTGACAGCATTTTATCCTGTGACTCACACAGGGGCCCTGGTGCACACCCCTTCACACACAGGCTGTTCCACAGGTTGCCAGGCCACATCCTCCTCCAAAGAAGGAGAAACAGGAGGGTGAGGTGCACAGAAAGCATTCCTTCTTACACAGGAGGGTTTAGCAGGAGTGGTGAGCAGAGCCCCTGTGCTGTGGTGCACCACATGGCTCAGCCACACCCTGTCCCACCATTCCTGTCACAGCTCTGTCCACTCACATTTTCCCCTCTCATGGGCATCAGGTTGTCGGGAATTCAACCCTCAAATAGAGAGCAAAGGAAAACATAAAGAAAATTCAACCACTCTCACAGTCTTTTGGTACTAAAATCAATTTACTGATCAGTATGAACATCTTTCTGGATGGAGAGCAGCTCTGACAGCTGAGCTGCCCTGCACCCCTCCCATCCTGGAGGACACTTCTTCCCATCAAACACTTGCCACCAGCCAGGTGTCACTGAGGACAGTAGGTGCTGGGACATGCAAGTTTTGCTCTATACACCTTGCCAAGGCCTCAGTTATGAGTGTTGTGGGCTCCCAGTATGATGGATGGAGGGAGACTGGTCCTAACTGGGGTGACTCAAGGGGCAGATGCTCTGATTCCCACTCATTTCCCATCACCAGGATTCCATCTCAGCTGCTTCAGTGTCATCATAGGGATCCCTCCTCACCTCGATTGATTCTGATTCTGATCAATTCTGATGCTCTGATCTTCTAGGATGCAGTTAAAAATACTTCAATATCATTATCTTTACCTCGCCAGAAGACCCTGCTAGAGTTTGTCCAGAGTTTTGTTTCTGTCATATAAAAGCCACAGGAGTGAGTAAAGTAATAAATGTTTAAACCTCTTGTTGAATACAGAGAGTGAGATTTTAGAATACATCGAAAAAAATTTAGTCCCCAGTTCCCGTCAACAACCATCCAAAGTAAAAGGAATACCTATCAAAGATTTTTTTAAAAGCCCCACATTGAAAGCTGGTAAATCTGCAAGATAACTGAATTTTCTGTGGAAAACAGCAGGTAGGAAGTCAGGGCTATTTAACATATAACTTCACTTTGGAGTAAAATTATGCTATGAAAACATAATTATACCTTATATAAACATAATATGTATTATGATGATTATGTATGGATGAAATTCTACTACACTGAAGAACAGAAATTTTCTCTGTCCCACCACTGACTTGTGTGACAGTGTCCTTGCAGGTGGACATGATCTCTGCCTCCACTTTGGTGAGAACATGAGAATAAATCTGCACTTTGTCTCTCAGGCCCATCTGGTGTCTTTTGCTGAGCTGGTACAACAAAACACTTGTGTTTGGCTATTTTAGAGAAAAAGACCAACAGCAACAGAAAGCAGGGTGGCTTTGTTACATTATTTGTGTAATGGCTCGACACTCAGGGTGGCAGAAGCAGCAATATCATGAAGTTAGCCTCAACCAAACAGATGGCTAGGGAATTATGATATCTAAAAACCCAGAGCATCTTCCATTTCTAGATGCCACTTAATAATCCAGGTGGTGCTGTATGAAAGGAAGAGATTTTTTAGAGCTTTGGGGCTCAAGTAGTCCACAGGGTCCAATTCCCAGTTCGATTGCAGTCCCTTCCTCCCTCTCACCACACAGACATCTGGTGTTATTACAAGCTTGTAAAAGAGCTGTGTTCAGAGATAGATTCCCAACACTGCATGTGGAACCATATGTGGTAATATAGCATTACATTAAAAATAAGAAAAGCCTGCTTATTGAGGATCAGCAACTTGGGGTTTTTCAACATCCCTTCCCTGTTCGTGTGGTTATTGGTTCTTGTAACTGTTCTCATCTTCTGAAG
Organism: Buphagus erythrorhynchus; assembly: GCA_013400855.1. Classification (NCBI taxonomy): domain Eukaryota; kingdom Metazoa; phylum Chordata; class Aves; order Passeriformes; family Sturnidae; genus Buphagus; species Buphagus erythrorhynchus. Next base: position 27,848 of record VZTT01061113.1, read on the forward strand.
GTATTTAATTAGATGTAATGGGTGCATTTATTAAAAGGCCTTGACTGCTCTGCTCTTTAGACAGCCCTGGCCTTATGTCTGATCATGGAAACCATCTCATATCCAGCATACTTATAATAAAAATAAAATTTAAAGTGCTTTTCCCTCTCTGTAGTGTGTACTCTGGCCTTACTGCTGTTATGTCAACATGAAGAGTTTCTATCATAATATGGGTCATATTAAACAAATATGGTGAAAGAAACTGGGGAAAAAGGTGGTTAAAGGGAACAGCAGCACAGCACTTTGTTACAGCAGCAAACCTTCTCCTCTGAAGACAGTAGGTTTAAGTATTTTCTTATCCAGGGGAACCTGAGCCTGGAATTTGGCTCATTTTCTTCAATAGAAATGTCAGTACAGAAATAATCTCAACTTCAGTGCCCCTGGCCTGAAGAGCATATCAGCTTCATCTCAAATGTCCCACAGTGGCAATGCAGGTGCTGAATCTTTAATGCACAGGGTGCTGGCCCTCATGAATGGCATTCCTGAGCTTGATGGACTGGGGAACCAGATGTGCCTCCTCTTGTTCCTCTCTGGGCAGACAGAAGAGGTGAATTACAACATTCAGTGGAGAGGAAAAGAGGGGACAAGAAAAAAATAAAATAAAATACTTATTTCATTAAGAAGCCTCCTTTGCTGTGGACAGGATGCATACAACAGGAAGGATGTGGACACTGAATAACTCATCTCAGGATTTCTCTGTCATTAAGGAAGTGGAGGTATTGAAGCGTGGGTTTCCTTTGCAGGCTATTCTAGTGAAAAGCAATTCAGCAATAAGGCAAAATGCTACTACTTAAGGAGAAAACTTTCCCTCTCTTCCTCTCCTTGCCCTGCACCTGCTCCTCAGGCTCACAGTCAGCAGGGACATTAATAGTTACTTGCTTCATGGTGTGTTCCCTCCTCTCAGACACAGAAACACTCTGTGCATCCACTTTAGAGGTGCTTGGGCAAGAGCTTAGCACAGCTTCTGAACATGGGAAGGCAGAGTGAGCAAATCCAGGTATCAGCCTTCCCAGCAGCTTCAGGGTTTCTCAGAAATGTGGCTGGAGCTGGGTGTTGCCACCCCAATAGCAATGGTCCCCAAGCCAAGCTGGTGCCAGGCTGTCCCTGTCTAGGAGGGGCTGAGATGGGGACAGGGAGCAGTGCAAAGCTGGGTTGGCTGCTCCTGCTGGCCTTGGGAAAACCTGTGATAGCCAAGGGGATTGCAGCAGATGTGTCCTCACTGGGAGCAGCCAGCTCTGACAAACTACTGGAATGAAAGCCACTGGGCTTTTGCTTAACTGAAAAGTGTCTCTGATTTTTCAGGCAAATTTTAATGAGAAAAGCTCTCTTGAAGTCATGAGGAGAAACAGCATTAGTGCCACTTTAAAGGTTAAAATAGAGTTTTATAAGAAATAGATTGTAAAGGTTAAAATAAAGTTTTATAAGAAATAGATTGTAAACTTCTGCAGATGGGAATTATCTGTATTTGTGTGTTTATACAACTCTTTGTCCATCACTGACCCAGACCAAGATGCCTAGATATTACTGGAATAGAAATTATATTAGCCAGGAATATGCAAGCATTTTTGACACTTTTATTTAATTTTTCATTTTCAAAATTTAAAATGGAGGAGAACACCACATAAAGTAAGACAGAATCTCTTTCAGACAGAATACATGTAGGCTGAAAGGTGCCCAACAAATTCTTTAGTGACCAAAGTTTCATTACACATCACCAGGAAAGACCTAACTTTAGGTTTGACCTCCACAGTGTTGTATAAATAGAGAAGGAAACCTGAGAAGCATTAAGATACTGCTTTCCTCAGGAAAAAAAAAAAACAACAGTCCCTTCATTAATGACTCCAATTATAGCTATTCATTGTATCCTCTTTTCCTTAACAAAGTCTCACATTGTCAGCCAGTCCTCTTACATGTTCATTGTGTGCCCATTATCAAAATATCATTTTCAGCTTCACTGAACACATGTAGGAAATGTAGTACTGTAAAAAGGAAGAGGAGGAGGGAAGATAGCACAAGAAAAAAAGGGGAGAAAGATAATAAGCTTAGACTGTATTTATGTAATTACCCTCTCCAGAACAATCATCTGAGAGAAGGATATGTTTAATTTTTGTTATGTCATAAACCTTAAACTCTCAAGTTGCCACTGATTAGTCCAGGAATACAACTGAAAATGGACAGAGGGTGATTGCCTTCCCCATCACTTCAATTTTAGTAAAAATGGATTTATTATGAATGTAGGGAGAGATCTATGATCAATTTTGAATCTTTTTAAGGACTAAAATGTATACATTTTATACATCCAAGTGGGAAATGACTTGTGGTTTATACAAAGTAAAATCTTTGCAATTTCAAAAGCATGAAACATACCTGTTTAGGAAATGTTCAGCTAACTAACCAACCTTTCCCTTTCCCATTCATGTTCTTTATCACTTATAGCATTATCTGACCCTTGACCTAAATGAAATTCTGGTCCTGACTCAGACTTCATTCAAGTCCATCACAGAACTGCCACTGGCTTCAACAGCAGGAGGATCAACCTCTCAGTGCAAGATTAAAAAGATTAAAAGCTTGGAAAATTAAATACAGTGATTGCTCCACAGGCAAATGATAGAAGGATCTTCCCTGACCACAGCATATGGTGTCATTAACCTCTGAGAAATTCTTCGTTTGGAAACTGCTAATGCTCCCAATTAATGGAGGAGCTTTCCCAATTTGAGCAGTGGAAACATCAACAATTTGCTCAGGATCCAGCACCAAGCACTCGACTGCAGGCAGAGAGGCTTGATCATTAACCCACATCCATCCTGCTCCAGCAGTGTAAGCTGAAAGGACCAAAAGGTGGGAGCCCCTCCCGTGCTCCAGTTGTCAAGGCAATGGGAGCCAAACCCCCTGCTCCCCTGGGCAGTAACTGGGGTGAACTGGGTCAGCCTGTGTCCAAAGCTAAACTTCCAGTTTATTCTCAAGGGAATAAATGCTTCTGAGGCTTTCTGAAGTGTATCTTTCAATGACTTGATTTCAGGAGACAGGGAGTTTTGTAGAAGGCTGAAAAGAGAAAACTCTGTTATCCACCTGAAACTGGCCTGAACTGGAATTGCTGTTGATAAAATTTAGGCCTCCAATGTCATGGGGACAGTGTTGGTTACTGTCCCCTTTCATTGCAGCTGTCATCATATGCACATTTGTCACTCTAAATATGAATATTTGGGTTAGATTAGGTATTTTAAATGTCAGTGGGGCATTTGGCATATTGGATTTCTATCCATCCATTTATCCTGGGAGTTCTTTCTTGTTTTGCTTTTTTATCAGATATTCAGAACTTGGAACGGTTAGCACAAAATCAGTAGGAATTCTCACCAAGGGCTCTACCTGAGAGACAGTTTTGCTGTTCCTGTCTTGGTCAGTGACTGCCTCAGCAGCTTTCAGCAGGGCCAGCAGGAGTATTTGCAATGCCACACTATTGCATAATTGCAAGGCCATGCCTGGGGATGGAGCTGTGCCAGCTGGCAGCATCCAGGCAGGAAGGATGCATCCACACCGATAACACAGTGGGCTCTAACAGCTCTGTGACTCTGCTTCTCTGTGTCATTAACACTCACTCTCCTCCTGCAGCAGGGCTGACTCAGGCTTTGAGGGGCAGGCAATGAGCAGGCAGCCCTGGGGTGTGGGCTGTCTTTGGGATCGGCTGTACCTTGCAGTTGGACCTGAATGGGATGACACCCATCTGCATTTCCCCAGGGACACAGCAGGGCATGGACTAGAACTGGCAGGATCATGGCCCATCCTTATCTGCCCCCTTCCCTGGCAGCATTTCCCTGCAGCTCTGACTTCCTTCTCCTTTGGTTTGCTCATCCCTGCAGGTCTGAGCTGGCCACCATTCCCACAGCCTACACTTCTCCTTGGAGCTGCAGGTTCAGCAACAGCTGGGTAGTTGAATCTTTGATGTGTTCACAAAATATATCTGTACATACATCTATATAACTATGTATCTACATATACATCCGTGGAGATGGAGGGGTGGATGGATGGATGGATAGATAGATAGATAGAGAGATAGATATATAGATATTCCCCTTTTCTCTCTCTCAAAAAAAAAGTACCCATAAGAGCTGAAACTTTTCCTTGCCATTTGAAGCTACTTTTTAATTAGGGTATTTTAGAGGGTGTCCTCCAGTCTTGGAGCCTGTGAGGAACTGCACATGGCACATGACTGAACTTGGCTTTGTCCTTTCAGCCAGCTCTGCTATTTGGGAGCCTCCTGCCCCATCTTCCTGGGAATGGTATGAGTGGGTGCTGCTGAACAGGCTGCACTCACCCCTCTCAGAATCCTTCCCACAGCACAGCCAGAGAAAATTGGGAAAAAAAAACCTGGAAAAAAAAGGAATGTGTGAAGAGCTGTGGAAAAAGACGAGTCTTGCAGCAGAAAGGAGACCTAGCCAGGAGTCCTGGGCTTTCCACAGAGCCTGACCCTGCAGAAGGTGAGCTTGGCTTTCCTGCCAGGGCTGGCTTTGCCAGCTCCCCCTGTTTTCACTGATTCCTGCTGCTCTCTGGTTGAACCCTGGTGTGTCCTCACCTCCCTTTGGGTGCCAGCCCTGCTGACAGTGCCCCCAGTGTGGGGAGCAGAGCTGTGATGGGCAGTGCAGAGGATGTGCTGGGCACAGCCCCACTTTGAGAAGATGCAGCAGGAATGGCTGCTCTGAGGTTTGCATTCCTTCCCGTGCTCTTTACTCGGCTCCCTGCTCTCTCCTTGCCCTTCCCCTCGTGCCCAGGCTCTGTGTTTGCTGGGTTTAGTCTGCCCAGTGCTGGCTCAGAGTGGCCCCTAAAGGGACGCTGCCAAACTGGAGGATGGCTGTGGTTGGAGAGATGAGTGTACACAAATTACACAGTGCTCTTCACTGGGTAGACACTGGCTTGTCAATCACCCAAACCAGCTTATTTGCACCATTGTGAATGCAAATCAGCACCAGAGCAGGCAGAAGTTACAACTCTATTTACCTTAAGGCCCCTTTATCCTATCAGAGCAATGAAAAGCTGTCCCACAGCTAAAACCATATTCCACCCTTCCAAACTGTGGTAACAATTTAGGTTGTTTCCACCATCATTTAAANATTAATGGTTACCAAGCCATCTTTACCTATGTGGAGGAGAGCTCTTCAACCCCATCAACATATTTCTAAGTCAAATTTATTAAAAATGAAGATATTCCAACTGCCAGAGTTGCAAATGCAATTGTTATTTAACTAAATAAAATTATTTTCTCCATTTCAGACCTCTACACATGTAGAGGCTGTTGGTGAATTTGAACAGTCACCTTTATAAAATAGTCTCATCTGATATAAGTCTACACCATCCCATTGCTCTCTCTGTTGATTTATATCAGTGCTCCAGCAATTGTGCCAATATCTATAATAATCTGCATCTTGACTGGTCATGATTAAGGATGGAAAAGCAGCTGGGAACATATAAGAGAGACTCTAATATTCAAACTAAATACTAAAAACCTGAGAGAGAGTAGGAGCCTGATCCATGCTCTTGGGAGTCTGCTGGGAATAAGCTGTACTTAGGATTTGACTTAATGGACAAAAAATCAGGCCCCAGCCTGGTCTTACAGGCTCAGATAAACTGGATGCAGCTTTACACCCACAAATATCCATGGTGGTAATGGGAGCTGATGAGGAGACCCCGATGATCCCTAAAGGTTCCACATCCTGCTTTGGCAGTGCTCAGTTTCACTCCAGGACTGAGAGATTCCTTTCACAGCACCCAGTGTAGAGGTCAGTTCGGTTTTTTTTCAGAGTCATATTCTGGTAACTCCCAAATTGGTGCTTAATAGCAATTTTTTCCAAAACCCAGTTCCCATTATCCCAAGTTCTTCTGGAAAATACATCTGTGGCACTTCTCAAAGCTGCTGCCAAAGAGCTCAGCCACCCCTCAAACCAAGAGGAAATAACAAGGAATTCAGGATGTGTTTTCTTAAGAGACAGGTAAAGTTTGCCTATGAGAGAAGCAATCCAGGAACAAGCCCAGGGAGCCTCCTTGTTTTTTTGCTTTACAATTTCACAGCTTTAAGTCCTTTCAGGTTATTCCCATTCCTGCTTTAAAAGGCTGAAATTCTCTGTAGTGCAGCCACAAATATCACAGCCCTCTTGTCAACGTCCAAGCAGCTCAGAGCTGCAATTTATTTAAAGCTAGCCTGAAGTGAACCAGTTAGTAAGAGCTGGTTTCCTATCACACCTCATTCCACCTTCTGCCTTTGAAGCCCACTTAACACAGCCCTTCTATTCCTCAGGGACTTCAGGGGATTAAGGCAGCCCCCCTGACAATGCACTGACTGTTCCAGTGCTGTTGCCTTTTCTGTTTATCAACTAAAATGAGAGAGAGTGGACCAAAAATAAAAAACAAAGAAGCAAAGACAGAGGGCAGAAAGAGTGAGAAACAGAAGGAGGGGGGAAAAAGGAAAACAAGATTTTTAATGCAAAAACAAATCCCTGTTGTTTGGGGCTTTTGCTAATACTAGTAAGCTTCAAGTATGATCCTTGTACCCTTAATAATGTAGCAGAGAAATAATTTCCCTAAAGCTCTCTCTCTGTATGTCAGACAAGTTGCACTTATTCCAAGAATTCTCTTTTCTTAGGGAGACCCAGGTGTAAAAACCCAATGGAGCATTCAATTCCTTGTGTCTGAGGAGCCCAAAGGGTCATAACTCTTATTTAGAGCAGCTGATAACAACATTTGGTCTGTATTTCTTTACTTTACTAAAATCCTCTGGCTGCTAGCACCATGCCTAAGGCATCATCTACCTGCAAAATCTGCAGCTTTATCCTAATGATAACGAAGCTGGGATAACACTGTGAAGAGTTACAGTAACACAAGGATGAGTGGGATCTTCCTGAACTTGTTATTACACTCTGATTTTGGGGAGGCTTGGGAAAGCTGCTGGATGTTGATCTGGAGCTACTCATCAATGTTCTGTCCTGGAGGAATTCTGAATGCTGGGATAACCACAGTATGGAAAAACAGTGTTTTTGTGACGAAGGTACATAGGATGTCTTCTGACCAAGTTGCTCTTTGGAAAAGAAGAATACTCTGGGAAGAGATTTATAGAGAACACAGTTTAATGACAGTTTAATCCCAACAGCAGTTGAGGACCCCAAGGCAACAGTTAAATATGCAGAAGTGGTGGATGGAGAGACCCCACACCACCAGGCTCAGGAATTAGCAGCCTCCCTATACCCTTCAAACCAACATCTGGAATACACGTGAGCCAAGCAGGCAAAGGAAGGCTGATAAAAGATTCTTGAGGCAGCTCAAAAGTTTAGGGACCCCATGTGGCTTTTCTGTGAAAAATGCTGTAGAGGATTAGGTATCTACCACTGCAGCCATAAACCTTTCTTCTTGCACTCTCCTATGTAGTACATGTTTAGAGTAGTCTCTGCAGGATCCTCTTGCCTTCATCACTCTTCAGTCAAATGCAGACAAAGAAGAAAAGGAAGATAACACATCCATCAGCCCTTCAGGACAAGTGAGATGCCAGCCTGTGGTGAGTGCTGAGCAGGGGATGGGACATCAGAGCAGGAAACACAGGGCACAATCAGCTCCAGATGGCTTTGACCACGAGAGAGCTTTATGGCCCTGGGGCAAGCACTAAAACCCTTGACTGCTATAGGTGCTAAGTAGTAATACAGTCCAGGAAAGGGCTCACACTTCTCCAGCTGGATGGACACTGCTCCAGCTGGACAGGACCCACTACCTTCTACTACCTTCTGCAGCGTGGCTGACTCCCACCAGTCTGTATTTCCTTTCACAGCATCGGAGTGCCTGCTGCTCTCCATTGCTGCATCCCTGCTCTGGGTTTTGTCAGTGGCTAAGTGACACTGCCTCAAAATTCTCATGGGGATAAAGAGCTGAGGCCTCAGTTGTGAGAGACATCCTGTGCAGGCAGCAGGTGCCATGAAAGGACCATGGCTTTGAATGGTTTGGGATGTTTGTGTTACTTGTTTTGCATTGCGGGAAAGCCTGTGATCAGTTTTCCTCCCTGGTTAAAGCCTAGTGGGAAAATTCCTTTCCTGCTGAGCAGTCCCTGTGCCCTGCAAACCCTCCACCACCATGGCTGTGGGGGCAGGAGAGGAGGAGGGGGTCTTTGTGAACTGTAGGCATTCAAAACCACAGCCCACAAAGTAACCTCCTCAGGTCAGAGCGGGTGGGTAGGTTTATACTGGGACTTGTTTCCTCTTTTAGTTTTACTGGTTTCCTTCAGCAATCATTAGGGCTTAACTAAGCTTTTCTGGCTTCCCCTTGCAATTCTAAAGTTCTTTTGTTCCCGGGGGAAGTAGAGCAGTAAGGATCCCAAGCTTTCCATTCAAATAATTTTATATATCTGAAATTCTTGGTCTGGGCTTGAAGTTCAACTCATCACTGATCATTTGCTCCATGCAATGAGGGGAAAAGAATAGAAGGCAAAGCTGGTATCTTCTGAAGCTGAAAGCTCTTTTTATTGGCTGATTCTTTTTCTTCAAGTCAAAATAGACTCCCAGTATTATGGTGTCAGCACTCAACTTGTCACATGTCCCACCCCAACCCAGAGGGAGAGCACAAGCAAGCACCTGTTATGAAAACACTGAGCAAAGGAGAAGCCCACAGATCCTCTAAGGGATTTAGTGTAATGGCTTTTAGATGTACTATCCTGCATCTGGAAATAAATAAATAAATAGATAGATGATAGATAGATAGATAGATAGATAGATAGATAGAACATTTCCCCATATCCACAGTCCTGACTCCAGAGGCACAAGGCAGGGCCTGAGCTGCTGGCAAGGGATCTGCTCATGGCACTGCCATCCCCCACCCTTTGACTGCCCTTCAGTACAGCACTTTTCCTCCTAAGCCCCTCAGTCACCACACACAGCCCCACATGAGATCTCCTCACCACTGCCTCAGGTTCCACTTCACTGGCTACTGCAGAAAAATCACTCTTGCTGCAAATCCAACTCATTTTTCTTCTAAATTAGGCTGAACATTACTTACATAGCTCCCTGCAGTGAAGAAAGCACTGACAGTGACAGCCTCTGATGCTCTGCAATGTTCAAGGCTTCAGCAGTTGCTACCAAGCATCACTATCAGACACGAATAATCCTGCTCTAAGCTCTGTCATGACAGAACAAGCCTTTCCTGTGTGCGTGCAGGCAGCACAGATGTCTGGCATCAAAATCTGCTTCACAGCATCCACTGAATGCATTAAAAAGAAAATGAACTGTGTTCAGCTGGATCTCAGTTCATCCTCCCAGACCAAGATTTTAAGGAAAGGCCTCAAGTGACTATGCAAGCTGTAATAGAGGGGGATGAGAGAGTTGTTATCTGCCAGCAAACTGGCTGGATTTGGAGCATCCCTGATGCAAAGAGGGTTAGGGCATTGAGAGCAGTGTGCTCCTTGTCTTCAACCACTCTAAAAACATCAGCTCCTCCCAGCTCATTCGTTTTGGCCTTTCTGTCAAACTAAGTACAGGGACAGTCATGGAGACAACTGCTTGCAGAGGGAAGGAATCCCTCTCCTGTGGTCCCACTTTTCTGGGATTGGAAAATACTGCTGGCTGCACCACAGGCTTCTGCAGTGACAGTGGTCAGGTGGTAGGACCACCATGGCTCTACTTCTAGGCAGGGAAAAAAGGATGTAGCAGTTCTTCCTCTCTTCCACCCAGCCTGTGGGCTCAAGCTCAGAGGACCTTGCTTTTCCCAGTCCTGCAATGAAAAAGTGAGCAGGAAAATGCTGGAGAGATGTGTGCTCCCAACTTTGCAGCCCAAAGGCAGGGCACAGGGTGACTGTCCTTGCCTCTGTGTTGTCACTTTTCTGCCACAGCCACCTCTGCCAAAGACTGGTAAAAAATGTCTGGGAGCTGTGAGATCAGTTTAGCAGAAATACAGATAAAGAGTCCTAACAAACTTTAGGAGTGCTGAACTCCAATTCTGGAATGCCTGGCACAGAGAGATTTGGGGCACAGGTATGCAAATGCCTTTATCAGTGAAGATGAGCTCATTTCTAATGAGGAATAAGCAGAACCCCAGCTGGAAGCTTGAAAGCACATTCAGCAATCCTGCTTTGCTAAAACCAAATCCAAAAGCAGTTCCTGTGGCTGCACTGACACACAGTGACTTGCTAAGTCAGAGTAACTCAGTTTTAACTGTGTGCTTACACTGTTTTGTGTCCAGCAACCCACATGTGAGCACAGGATCCACATTCCTTGACTGAGTAGTGCTTTGGAATGACATACTGTCCTGAAATATTCCTCAGGGCCACCCTGAACAGGCCTTGGCAGAGGACATGAAAAGTTCATTTTCACCTGCTTCATCTTAGTAGGTTATACCTCTCAGTGGAAAAGACACAGAACGGGGATAAAATCTTCAGCAAATCTGCCTAACTACAGCTATAAAATGGCTGGAGAAGTAGCTCTTATAGATAAGAGTAAATTCTTGGGAGGTTTTTCTTCAAGAAAAAAATGTTCATTTTTTCCCCCACCGTCAGAATGTTCATATAAACCTATAACCAGTTCAGGCTGTTTCTCCCTCTGGGAGATTTCAAGTTATTTGATTCAGCCTTCTAACATTGTTCAAGGTAGACTTCATCTCCCCTAGCACTCATCAAAGCTGCTAATAGGTACTTCAGAACTCATAAAGAGATGACCAAATCTTGGGCACTGGGGACTCTGGCTCATTTATCTTCCACAGGCAGAATCAGATCTGATTTTTTGCACTGCCTGCTCAGATGCTAATACAGTGCATGGTCCCTGGCTCCTCATGGAAGCTTCCCTTGCAGTAACAGTCTGCTATGAAAACACAAGAAAGGCAACACAGACTTCATATGGCTTCTACATTTAACTACAGGCAGATGGAGAACTGAGTGGGGGGGAAGAAAAAGGGAAAAAGAGTTTTACTTAGAATTCAGTTACTAGGACTGGGGAAGAGGAGATATATAAAGTGAAACCAACACAAAAGTTTTAAACACAAGCCTCCTATTTTGTGTCATTAGGAATAGAAAACCTGTGAAGCCCAGATTTCATGTACTCTGTGAAGATCTTTTGAGGTCTCAGGATCTTAGCAAGTGGATCCATGCCATTTTCAAAAAAGTTATTTTATTTAGATCTGATTCCATGAATTACAGTGAACTTTTCCTCATTTTACAACGAGAATCTAATTATTATGCTGCTACTGGTATAATGCAACAATTAGATTCAGGTCCAGATAGACAAGAGAAGTTGTGTTGGTGGAGTGACATTTATGTAGTGCTTGAAATACCTGCTCATATTAAGGACAATTTCATGAGTAACTAGCAAGAAGTGATATTTAACAGTCCTTTTGTCAGAATAATTGTTTTGATGTAAAAAAAATTCTCATTGAAGACAAAGATGTGCAAGGATTATCATTAGAACTTTCTTTTTTTTTTCCTTTTTGGGGGGAGTTTAAGCTCAGTTTCCCTTGATATGACTTTTTAGGCTGCAGTAATTTTTGCTGTATCATAACGTGGGTTTGACTGCAATTTTGAATAATAATTATAGATAATAAGTATAACCCCCCCACACCTTTTAGACTGCAGTCTAAAAAATATAACCTCTACCTGGTGTGTATTTATATGGCAAGTAGCCTCATCTCTTTTCTATATGACACTCCAAAGCATCTACTCAGTTATTGCTGAAGACTCTCATTGTAGGAGTTCCAGGCTGATTTTTGTGTTTGCTGGATGCTGTGGCTGAGTAGGGATTCCCTGTTCCTCAAGGCCATGACCTTGGTGCACTGTCTGGGTAGCATGGAAGTAAAAATACAAAGCTCAGTCTAGCACCTCCCCTGATAAAATTATCATAATCCACAGGCAACACTGCTCTCTTCTTTGCCTGAGGAGCCTTGGGATCACATTTTGTCCTGCATGATGCTGTGGGGTAGGGAGGAGAAAGGGTGCTTTAGCTACTCTGAGAAATCCAAAGGAGCATTTAACTACATCACAAGCCACAAAATTAGAAAAGCCTTTCTTCCTTCTCCAAGCATTAGGATGCAAAAAATCAGCCAGCACAGCTGCTTCTTCAGCAGAAGATGAAGACATGTCCCTTTGGAGTTCAGGTCACCCCAAGCCCGGTGCCTGTGACGGGTGGCAGGCCATGCTCTGGGGACACGTGTCCTTGCCCTGGTGCCAGGAGCAGCCCAGGAGCAGTGCCCTGTGGGCACTGGCACAGACAGCTCGCCCTCACTGGGATGGATCCCACCCTCCCTGTCAGCTCTTCCCTTCGTTGCTTTTATTATGACTTGAATGGACATATTTCATTGCATCTGATCACCCCCTGCCCCACGGTGCATCCATCACCCGTGTCAGCTCTGCTTTTCCAATCTGCTGCTTGATTAGCCTTTGTTAGCAGGAGCACCCCAATGCTGCACATGGAGCTGTGTACCTTTTGCTCATGTGCTGGAGGACACCAGTGCCAAGAGGCTCCCAGATAAAAATAGTCAGAGCCAGGGCAAGGCCCAGGGACATCAGAAAAGCCAGCTCTGCTCCCAGCTCTGCTCCTGACCTGTGGCATGAACACAGCCCAGCATCTTCTCACTCCCTCTGGGTGTCTGCAAATTCTCTCCACTCTTTCTCTCTGCAAGTCCAGCAGCTCATCAGCTGTCACCTTGTGCTGTGTGCTTGTGCCTATTACAGGGGCTGTCATTTTGGTACAGTCCTTTCGGGGAGAAATCACTCTCAAGCTCCTGTTGGTGACAAAAGTAATGGTACATGGGGGCAGTTGGCTGGAGGAATGACAAAATTAGAGAGTGATTATACCATAACCCCCAGCACTGGGAAAGATTATAGATGCCACATGGGCTTCTGCATTGGGAAGCTAAGCAAGGGCAGCCAGCAGAATCCATTTATGAAGAGTAGGTCATCCTCAGCAAATATGATTAACTCCTTGGAGTGGAGGTGACGATGAGAGCTGACAGGCCTGAAGCAGCAGACATAATTGACTTGGACTTCCACAAGGCTTTTTTTTTTTTTTCTCCATACAATATGGCATAAAAGACTTAGGGTTAATAAGTCTGGCATTGATAGTGAAATTCTCAATTGGCTACAAAAAAGAATGGCTCAGTAACCGAGGTTAGACAAGTTGGAAAGTGGTGATAAATGGATACAGATGGGGAAATGGTGAGAGGTGAGAAGTGGAGTGCCTCTGGGAGCAGAGGTGGGGGCTTGTTCATGCATCAGTGACCCACCCAAGAGGGGATGGAAAGTGAAGTGGGCACATCATCAGAACACACAGAACAGTGAGGGGAGTAGAGGGAGATCACATGTGAGGAGACAGAGTTACAGACAGGCAGGATAACAGACATCGCTGCACAACGCAAACTGGAGAAATTGCAGGGACAGCTCAGAGTGTAAAGAGCTGGGAAAGGACATGTGAGATTGTTTTTCTGCAAAATGGTGATTAAGAACAGGGTATGAGGTGATAACAGAAAAATCCTCCACAGGTAAAGGACACACATCCTTCAGGGGTAGAATGAAGCTGTGCCTGGAATGCTGGACACTAGCACAGAAATCCAATAGTGCAAACCCAATTTCACTCAAAATTTTTCTCTTTCATTCTATGAACAACTTATCCATTAACTGGTATGTCCATTAACTGATCAGCCTTTTAACTTGTCTACCTATTACACAGCCCTTGCCAGTTTGAATGCTAAGAACCCCAAAGTTTTAAATTATTTCATCCTCATATTCCTTAGCATTAAGGAAGTATTATCTCCATTTTACAAAGATCAAAAAGTATAAAGATATTAAATTTAGTTAGCAGCTGTCATAACTCTATCACAAATCCTGCAATACTTTGAGATTTTCTTTTCCATTTCTGATGGTCAAGGAAGATTCATGATAATCAAATGTTTTTATTCCCTTAGTCCATATATAATTTCATAGTGCAGGCCTTTGGAGGACCTCTCCAAACAGAAAAGGGAGCACAGTTAGAGCATGGTCTCTGCAATATTTTGTTTTACTGTGCAAACAAAAGGTTGCTTACATGAATGTTTGCAGAAAGCAAGTGTCACTGAGGCGAACACGTGGCCTCTCCTAGATAAATGCTTTTTGCAATATTTGCCCAGTGGTAGTGATTTTTCAGCTTGTGGTTGGAAATGTGACCTCTGATCTGACTTGAAGAGGCAGGTTCTTGAGCCACCCACTGCAGCAAACTCTGCTTCTCAGCAGAGGAAGATGATCTGACACACACCAGAGTTACAGATTTTACAGTAAGAGTCTCTGCCTGTGCACCGGGAACAAGAGCTAAATCAGAGAGCTCTAAAAATGCAAACATCTAATCCTGGATTCGGTCAAAGCAAGACTTTCAGTAACTTTACACGAACAAAAAACCTATAAAACTTATTTGACCATTGCCAGATTGACTTGCTGAGTTATTTGCAGAGCTGGAGGAAATTTCCTGGAACACTAAGACCTACCCTACTTGTCCCACCCTCCCTACCAATGGGAAAACTCCCATTGACTCCAGCATAGCAGAGCTGGTCTGGAGCTGAACACTTCTTAAATTCCACCTCAATAAATATAACTGGAATATAACTGCAGACAGAACTGAATATATCTACACATTCCCTATGACAAGAGCTTTAATTCCAACAGAAGACAAAAGCAACAATTGAAATATTGTCCATATTAAAAAGAGAAGCAGAATAAGATGAGAGTGACAATGTTAAGGACCAGACTAACATGCACACAGCAAAGAGCAAATTTTACTGGTGCAAACTTCTTTCTAACTGCAAATAACTTACAGTATTAAAAACATCCAGCTCTAAACAAGCACTGCTTAAAATGCTCCAAATCCCCAAATTCAGCAAAGCCCTCAAAGCTCATGTTGAACATTTAGCACAACGTGCTAATGGCACACAGACATTTGCTCTGGCAATTTCCTCAGCTGGGGTCACAGTGCCAAACTGTGATGTCTCTGTGCCACTCCTTGCTTGGAGCTGGGATTAGATTGGGTGGATGAAAAAGAAAGAGCCATACTGCTTTCCTTAATCTTGTTTTCCTTAAAAGCAGAAGCCACTTCACCTATGTCATGTCTACCTTGTAATTATCCTTTGTCTGTTTTGGAGCTGTGCATTTAAGTGCTTTTTTCTGCTCTTTTGTCGCAACAATCTGCTGCTTGTGATCATTGTTATTTAAGGAGAAAGATTTAAGGAGAAAGGAAAAGGATTTTTTTCTTCTTTTGCTGTACATTTGGAGATGGAAAAGATTTTTTTTCCTTTTTTTATTAAACACTCCCCATCCTAAAAAGCCTCCCTGAACTCTCGTTTTATGGGCACACAAAAAGCATAATTTTCTTTGTGTAACTTGACACATCCCAGCGGCAGCACAGCGCTTGATTATTTGATGAGGCAGCGTTGTGGATCACACACACAATGGCCCCCGAGAAAATTACACCCTCCCAGGCTTCAGTGAGAATCTCTTTGATGACAAAAGTTGTTTTTATTATGAGTATTATGCAGACAGGTCAAGCTCTTAATAATTTCAGGAGTTGCTCCTTTATCGTTTCTTGACTGTTTGGCCAGTCCAAATGCAAAGGTAACTTCCAGTTCATGGAGCAGAGACTGGATTTAGCAAATCGTTAAAAGCATTTGTTTAACTCTAAACATAAGGAACAACAGTTGAATTAATGGGAGCACTCATGTACTGCACACTAAGGATATGCTTTTATAGCTTTATTAACTCCACTTAATGAAGTTTAAAATATAGATAGAGAGATATATCTGTAAGTCTGCTGAAACAATGCTCTTTCTCTTCCCTGTCAGAGCAGTAGCCTTCATTAACTCAGCACTCTGCAGCCTGGCTAACTAGGGCAGGACTTGCAGTAACTAGTATAGCAAGTTGAATTATTCATTATGAACATTTTCTTATGGAGGAATGTATCTTCTTAGTTTTTCTACTCAAAGATTTTACATGAACATATCATGATTTTTTTTGTTTTGTTTTGTTTTATGATTTCTCCTTTCTAGAGGATTTCTTCATCAGGGAAATGGTGCAAACAAATCATGCACAGTTGGTCATGACATGATCACAGCAGGACTCTGCTCAAGAGCTCTCCACTGAAATGTGTGACTGGTCACTAAAGTTATATGATTTCTTTATTTATTAGACTGGCTGAACAAAGCATGGAACAAAGGCAATTTTAATGCTGAGGATTCCTCTGATTTGTCCTTCAAAAGGAACTTTTTTCTTTTCAAGATTTCCCAACTTACTCAAAATGTTCCTGCTTATCCCCAGTATTTTGCCTGTTTCCACCTCTAATGGCACAGTATTCCTTTGGTCTTAACAGCCCATTCCCAGCAAAAACTTTCTGAGACTCACTGCCAGGCTTAATAAGGCTCCCAGTGGGAAGAAGTTGAGATCAACAAGGGATATCTCTGTGCTTATTATCATGTTGAATCTAAGTGGTGTCATTCTTCAGAATTCATTAGTTTAACAACATTCCCAAAATATACTTGGCAAGTTGTAAATGTATCCTTTAGATTAGATTACTTGAAAGTTATAGATTCTCTTTTCTTTGTGTATACTTTTACTGAAAACTCACTCGACTTACAGATTGCTGTGAAAGTTTATTCTTTATTGGAATTAGCACGGGAAGCACTGGGAGTATTTTTAGCAATGTGCTTTTGATTAACAGATCATATTTTGAATGTTGCTAACAGGGGATTTTTAAGTGCAAGATTTCTTCTTGTAGAGGGTCCCACTCTGAAGCTGCTGCATCAGCAGTCCCTGCAGGAGGAGGCAGTGCAGCAGAGCAGAGGGGGGAATGTCCACCAGCAGATCCCAGAGCAGAGAGCCTTGGCAGAGGAAACCCAGATGGGGAGAACTTTTCTCCCAGATGGGAGAACTTTTCTCCCAGAACTGGGAGAACTGGCCCAGGAACCAGCAGCCAGTTCAGCCACTTGTGGAATGTGTGATCATAAAGACCCTCAGGTACAAATGTAACAAGAGGTACTGCTGAAAGTGGCTCTTTACCTGCAGAGCACCAAATTCCCACAGCCATCCTTCTCAATCTAACATGAGGGAACAAAGCCTGATGCTTGGGGCAGCCACATATTGGAGAAGAGAGGGCAGAGGTCTAACCATGGTCCTTCTGAAACAAAGAACAGATGCCCTTCAGCACCAGGGCACAGCCCACAGCCAGCCAGGGAGAAGGACAAATCCTGCATTCCAGGTGAGGAGGGAAATGCTACAGGCCAGGTCGTGGAGAAGCTGAAAGGCCTGAGCACTGGGTGGTGCCTTCTCCTGCCTTAAACAAGAAAACAGTCATAGCACAGAGTCCTTCCATGAGCCTCCCTGGAAAGATGAGTTATGACAGAGAAGACAGGGGACACATTTGTTTCCAGCTGTGTCCTGACTGCAGATGTCTCTCAGGAAAGGTATTAGCCTGTCCAGGGAAACCTGTGGTGTCTGCTAAGCTCACGGCAGCTTGGCACCTGCAAGGAGCATCACAAAGAAGATAACGGTGAGTGTTTGGCAACTAAGGATTTGCTTGAGCCAGCATGTCTGCTATTTGTAATTCATAGGCTTGGCAGAATGATCTGGGATTTTTCAGTGGTTTTCTCTCAACCCACAAAATAGATCTCATTTTAAACCAGACATTTTTCTGATCTGTTTTTAGCTTTGATATTATGGTCAGAAAGGGAAATCCCCAAAGATATATTGGTGGTTGAGGTACAACATCCTGAGTCTGGGAGATATAGAAATATCTTGAATATTCTCTCACATCATTCTGGGCGAGTAATTTCATTCTGGTTATCTGCACAATCCTGCAAAACAGCACAGATGTTTCGTAACAGCAACGCTCAGTGAACTCGCACAATCTCTCTCCCAGTCACCTTTCTATTCAGAAGCTGAGTATTTGTTTTCCTCTCCAGTGCTCTGCCTGGGCAGCAGATTAATCCTGGCCATACAAAATGGTGCTTGATAGAGCAATATAAAATAAACAATTTGCAACAGATCCTGAGCTGTGTTCCATCAACCGCAGAATCACAGGGGACACGCAGACAGCTCAGGTGGAGAAGGGGCTCATTTGTCATGAAGTCACTGGCTGGTAACCTGCTGGTACACCTGGACTGAAGAGATTGGAAGGTCATAAGAAATGGAGAGGCTAATGGGGGCAGAAAGCCAGACATGCATGCTTATTTGCTGTCACAGAATGTGGACATGCAATAGGGAAAGGGATAATCCAACAAGTGAGGCCAGGATGCTGAAAGACTGCACTTTTCCATCAGAGTTCTTATTTGAGTGTGAGCAATGTAAAGTGCTACTTGTTTTCTTCCCCTTCCTAGTGTAAAACCTGAAATTTTGCAAGCCAAGAAGTGCTGAGTTATTCAAGACATGGAACTGAATTAAAATATTCAGGAAAGACTAGGTAGAATCTCATGTGAGAATGGAACTAGCCCTCAGGACTTTAAACTTTAGTTCAACATGACTGTCATTGCATGAAATTTAGTAGACAGCAAAGGACAAAATGTTATGACAAAGTGACATTTGCAAAGTGAACACATCCACTGCCAGGTGGGGAATTGGGTGAATGAACAAAGATGCCAGAAGATATGTTTTCCTTGTCCTTTAGGAAGTTATGTTGTCCAGCAGCTGTGCCAGTTTCCTTGGACAGGCTAATACCTTTTTTTTTCCCGGAGAAAACAGCCCTTGTCTCATACCTGGCATTTATAAGGTAGAAATATTATCCCATAAGGACACTAAAAGGAAAGGTGTTCAGTGATCCCAAACATTCTGACTGAGGGACCAAGCTGATCCCCACTTGTTTGACAGCACCCTCCAGCCATTTGAAACCATCTGACTTTCCAGCTCCATGGTGAAAATCAGAGCTGCAGCAGGAGAAGCATGTCCAAACAAGGCCAGAGTTAACTGGGCTAGGAATTATGGAAAGCTGTGAGAAATGAGCAAAAGGAAGCAGACCTTCATTGTAGCACTTGTCATAAAAAAAGTGAAGTAGAAACAGACAGAAGAAAAACACGTGCACAGAGTTAGACCAGAGTTGCCCCTGCTCCTGGAGAGCTGAGAGCAGTAACACCTCTCCAGGGCAAGCACCCACTGTCCACATGCTCTGCATTTATACAGTTGTGACAAAAGACACTTGTAAGGTCATTTTTGGCTTCAGTATCCCTGAACTTTATTCTTCACTGTCGTTCTTCCCCCCAGGATTGGAGAAATCTGCCTGGGAAATTCCGAGACAAACACTAGCTGCTGTTAGTCTCTCATTTATTGAATGCCACCAAATGCCGTTAAATTAAAACACTGCTCCTTTTACAGCTCCATTTCAAGTGTAATACTTTTGCTACCTCACAAGCAAAGCTGACAAAGCCACTTTGCTTTCTTCAGACACAAAAGGACATTTTGAAGTAAACCCCACTAAAACAAACTTGGTCATATTTCATTAAAATTGGCAAGGGCAGGAATTTCCATGCTTCAGTTGCTGCTCTCCAAAGAGCTTCAAAGAACTTCACAAAGCAACTTCTCCAGAACTTCCTCATCCGAGCAGTCCTGCTGGACTCTTGGAAGTCTCTGCCTCTCCTTTCATGAGCAAGGCTGGCTTCATCAAGACCTAATGACCAAGCCCTGGGAGACGCTGAATACCTGCAGCCCAACACCTCTGGAGATCTCATTATGCCTTTCAACAGCGCTGAGACAAAGGGAATGCCCCATTACACACATGGATAAACTGAGTCATCGGGCTTTTAACACGACTTGCCCAAATACTTGAAGCATTGGCTAAATCTCACGAATCTCATCCAGGCAATTAGTGTCCTCATGGTGAGCGGGTCTGGGTGAATTACTGAGAGAAAGATGTGGCACTGAATAAATGACTGTGTGCACACTGTATGCCGTGACTGAACTGCAGATTAGATCTACTTAAACTAACTTTAAAATGAGCTAATACAGATATTAGGAACAGATTGGCAGGTTTAATCTGCTGGGCTGAGCTGTGGGGGCTGGCTGAAACGCCTGGATCTGCTGGTGGAAGCAGGGATGCCTGTCTCCCCTCCCTCCCCTAACCACCAAGCACTCTGCTGCCCACTACAAATTAGTTTATAACTGAGGAAGAGCTCCCACATCAGATGCAGCCTGATAGCACAGGGGGGTGGGAGCAGACACAACCTGGAAGGACCTGTTCCCCTGCCAGAGATTGTCTCGAGATTCGCAGTGGGGCAGGGCTCCTCCCAAAACTCCACACGGGAATAGGCAAACCTGGCTTTGAGGCAGTGGATGAAGAATCTCCTCCATGCTGTGCTCACAGTGGACACTTCCCATCCACGCTCCTACCCCTCCCAGCACGCAGCTCAGCCCCACATCTTGGCAGGCCTCTGGAAAACCCAAAGTGTGCGGTGGAAGCTGCGTAAATCTGGTGAATTTAATGACTTCTGGGAGATGGATATCTCTGGCTGTGGAGCCACATCAGTAAGCCTGATGTCAGCCCCTCCTGCGGCACTCGCAGGTTGGGGCAGGAGGAGGTGCAGGGTGCAGCCAGCGGGGCTGCAGGCTGCAGGAGGGGTTCGAACACATGCACAGCTTCTGCCATCTGCCAGGGGGCAGGAACCAGGCTGGAAACTTGGGTGTCAAGGCACAGACCTGGACTTCTCTGTTTCATGCAGAGCTTTGGGGTGGGGGTGGATTGGGAACATGGCGTGGCTGTCCTCTAGCACAATTTGCAAAATGATTCCATTGCCATGGCTCCAAAAGCTCCTGGCTGCTCCCAGCACAGCAAAGAGGCTCAAAGACCAACAAGACACGATGCTTATTCAGGCCTGAGGAAACCTTGGGCATGAGTCCAGACTGAGCTGGGTCTTTGCTCACCTGCATGTACGTACTGTGCCTTCCCCAATTCTGGGTGCTGTGCCATCTCAGGAGCCAGGTTAGACACCCTGCTCCCTCCCAGTCCCTGGGCAGCCAGGCCAGGGACACCTCTGCCACCTCTCCTATCACACAAACCTCTGCCATGCCTTGGAGACAACTGCTCTCTTTCCTTCTGCTCTTGTACAACCACTTCACTCCACAAACCCTCCTGATTCTCTGTGCTGAGGAAATGAATTCCCCCTATTTTCAGCAGGCCTTATGTACTGTCAGGTCTGAGAGTATGTCTGAGCTCTAGGGCCTAGTGCATAAAGATCAAGAATTTCCTACAGAGTCTTAAACCCAAATCATATTTCATTCAAAGCAGTTAATTTGCTTCATGTAGTCCAAGTACTGGAGCAGCCCTTATAGATGGAAGCGATACCCTCCTGATATTCTCAGCAGAAGCATTTTCTTATTTCTTTCTACATGCAAGGATTTTCTGGCACCCATATAAAGGTTAAATCTAGCCTGAAAGCATATGCCTTTCCTCTTTGAGTTTGATTAACTATGGCTGAAATGATACTGTGAACTGGAAGCTCTGATGACTGGAGTGGGATCAGACAGACAGACAAGCAGGGGGAGAATGAGTCTTTTTAAGTTTTTGAAGTAGTTCTGAATGAGGTCTAAATTGCACCAAATAATGTGCTTAAATAAACTGCTAGCAAAGGAAACAGCTGTCAGAATATTATACTTCTGTGGATCCAAGTATATACCCTACAGTTATGGAACAGAAAATTGCCAAATGAAGATTTAAAGTGACAAGATCTGTGTGTGGCAGCAACAGCAGGTATAACACAGGAGTCATTTAAGCTGCTTTAAATTTAACTGTCCCATGTATTGAGTATTGAAATATTTTAGTAACTGCCTCATGAGTTTTCCTCTCCATGCTTTGTTAATACAGCAAGTTTCAGACCACATATAAGCGTTTAAAGCAACACTGCTAAACTGTATTTCTTGCTCTAATAAAGACTGTCTTGGATTTACCAGGAGAATAGGAACTGTTAAAAAAAAAAACACCTGAAAGGAACGAGACATGAAAATAAATGTATTATTTTCTAAGCCCCTCCCCTGTTCCTTCTCCACACACAGCTTTAAGACTCAGATGCTCTACTGACCATGGGTGTGTAGGAAAGCTGGACCCACAATCTGAGGGACTCTTTTGCAGATGTTCTTGTGCCAAAGGCTCGATGTAACAGACTCTTGAATATTCGGGAACTTCAATTGGGCAGCAATTGTTTCCAAACATTTCACATCAGGGCAGTTTTGTGTCTGCAATTGCACAGCTAAAGACCTCTCACACTTCTCTGGATAGATCATGGGCAGGTGGGTCACTGCTGTTTTCCTTTGCACATCACCTCTGCTGCTTTGA
Source organism: Buphagus erythrorhynchus (assembly GCA_013400855.1). NCBI lineage: Eukaryota > Metazoa > Chordata > Aves > Passeriformes > Sturnidae > Buphagus > Buphagus erythrorhynchus. The sequence goes on from VZTT01061113.1 coordinate 50,155, forward strand.
AATCACTTTGCAAGCAAGATTGTGGCACAAGCCCTTGGCAGGACAGCTTTGCAGCCTCACCCCCTGCCTTGGGAAGCCTCCCACCACAGGCAGGATAAACGATTGAGGGTGTAACCCTGGCATTTGCAGGTTAGAACCATTTTGACCTTGGTAAAGAAGACGAGAAAGACGTGTCCCTTTGGAGTTTCAGACATTCCAACCAAGTGTAAGCATCTCAGGAGTGCAGTCCCTGTGTGCTCTGCTGGCTCACAGGGTACCTCAGTGAGGGGTCCAAGCCCAGATCTAACTCTGACCCCAGCTCAACCACAGCAGCCTCCCAGGGCTCCCTCCCTCCCTCCCAGAACTCGGGAAACGACACACTAATTCAAAGTGAGCTCACCAAAGAAATGCAAATAGAACAGTCTAAAACCTCTAGACGAGTTTAAATGTATTGTTAAGAGTGAGGGCTGTGACTCCCGGGCTGCAGACATGCAAGTGTGAGCATCAGTTCTGTGTTCACCGGGGTTGGCCTGAGAGGGTGAAAAAAGGGTTCAGGTTTTTAATAAGCTAAGAACATGAGGCAGCCTGCCCAGTCAGGCTATGAGATGAAACATTCAATCTGATCCATCCCTATGGTATCGTGGAGGCTGTATTTTTGGAAACTTCACTTTTTTACATTTCTATTTTCTCATGGCTCTGCCTCTGGACCTCATTAATCTCTATAGTACTTCAAGTGAACAATTGCCCTAATTCCATCTGGCTGGAGTACAAAAAAAAAAAAAAAAGACATTTTTAAAAAAAAAGAAGGAACAGAAGGTTGCGGTTTTTTCTTTTTTCTCCTCTTTCCATCCTTTTTCTGGAAATTCAGGGTGATTCTACTTAACAATGGATAAATGAAAAGCTTCCTTCTCAGGAGACAAAAATTAGGAATATAACTGAAACTGCCAGTGGATGTAAATTAGAAATGAAGACAGTGATGGAAAAGGCTCATTTTTTTGTGATAGACAGCCAGTCACTCATCCTTTATAGAAGCCAAAGACCTGCTGCTGGAAGGATACAGCAGCCTAAAACTGGATAAATAAACTCTGCAAAAGTTGAATGGGTTACTTT
>VZTT01061113.1:51581-78271 GCA_013400855.1 Buphagus erythrorhynchus
AAAATGTAGAATTTTTGAGAAAAGATGTTCACAGTAGCAGCTGAACCCTGCACATACCCAGGGCGGAGAAATTCAGCTTGCAGGGACTGTAGCCTACACACTGCCCAGCTCCACAGACTTATTAAATGAATCCTGATTTACAGGCAGGTAATTAAGAGCAGATCTGCTGAGCAAGAGAGCAGCGTTTCTGCAGCTCCCCTTTGCCAGCTGGCTCACACACTGGAGCACAGTGCTGGCACCGGGGCTGAGCCAGCCCTGCCAGCTCCTGCTCCCACAGCTGCCCTTCTCTTCTCTGCTTGGCTTCAGGGTCCTGCACCTCCTTGCAGCTGAACAGCTCTTCTGCCACCAGCTCTGAGCTTGCATGAGGGCTTTGGGGATTTTTTTTTTTTTTTTGAGAAACATTTATAAATGTAATAAATCTTAAGACATGGCTTTGCTGAAGGAATGACATGCAGGATGCTTTCCTAATTCTCTCAAGCCTCCATTAATCCTGATTAATACCATTAGCATGGCTTATGAGCTGGGGAAAGAGCAAGGAATGAATGCATTCAGGTTTGTCAAACAACTACGTGTTTCACATTCCTATAAATCAAGCAGGAATGGACATCCACGGCCAAAGTGTTTTAAAGTGGGCACCTCTGCCCTGTGGACCACATGTTCCTAAGGCAGTTTTAAATAAGCTGAGTCAGTGGCTGCTTTTGTGAAAACTCCATTGGAAAAACTAACTAAACCCCTCCTTCCCATGGCACTACTTTGGAGCAATTAAACTTGACCTCAAGTTCAGTAGCTAGTCTCAGCTTAGCTCCTTCTGCAATTCCTAAATGACCAGGAAGGCACCACGTGCTGCTCCCTGCTCCTGTGAAATCTGTGAGCACTGGCTGAGGTCTGATCAGCTTTCTGGGCAGAGTCTGCTTGTTTGGGAGGCTTTGCAGCCTTTCTTTATGAAGACTGAAAGGTGGGGAAATTATCTGTTATAGTGGTTTTCATGTTCAGGTCCCAGTTTAGGTCTGTGCAGGTTATAAGCTGTTGCAGCCTGCATTTCCCCATCAGCAAAGCATTTCAGCACATGCACAATTTTATTAATCTGATTGATATTGCTGACTGTGGGACTTACAAAGGTGTAGCTCCACAGTGGTGATACAGACAGGAGCTCTACTAAAAAATCTGCTCCATATATGTGAGCTGAAAGGTGTGAGGGGCAGAAACCCTCTTGCTTTAGATGACAATGTACAACATCAGAGTCTGCACTTATAATTTCAGGGAAAAAAACAACTATCAGCCCTGGACAGTCTTTAAATCATTTAGTAATTCACAGCCTGGTCATACAGAGCCACATCAGACTGTCTGTATGATCTGAGTCTGTGTTCACAGTTCTTAGTGATTTGGGTTGTGCCATAGCCAGGGAGCCAGAAAGTTGCACTGCCAAGGATATGGCATTTACTGAGTATTTTGTACTGTTCATCTGCTTCTTTTACTTGCTGGAAATGGTAATCACCTTCTTGTATCCCACACACTCAAACTCACATCGATATGAATTTGGAAAATACTGTATGAAATGATTTATTCCATCTTTATCCATTTCCTAATAATGTAATGAATTATTGATGGGTACTAGGAAAAAGTAAAAGAAGTAGAATAGTATTTCTGCAGAGGCAGTTATTCAAAAAAGTGAAGTGGAAGGAAAGTGTTTTCCATGCCATCAGATTTTGTACTTTGAAATATTTTCCTATCCAAAACTAGGACGACAATATAAAAACAACTCTCTTCAAGTACTTTTACAAACAGAAGTCTGCACTAATGCAGAATGTGGCCAATGAACATGTAACATTTTCTACTGAAAATGAAAGGAAATTCTGAAAATGCAAAAATTCACTTTGGAACCATATTCAGAATATTTTCATTTAAAAATTCAAGCAGAATGGATGTTTTAGCAATTAAGGCAAATCCTTGGGAAGCACCTAAAATTTAAAAATTTAAACTTAAATTCACCCTTTCACTCAGACAAGGTTGATTTTAATGAATCAGCCTCTCCTGTGCCAAGTATGATGAGACTTCATTCCTGACTCCACTCCAAGGGCCACTGTGAAAAGATAAGGAGGGGGCCAAGAAGCCAAACTGCACCTCTTCTTGGGCAAGGAAACCAAGAAAAAATAGTTTAATAATTGTTACAGTGATTGTTAAGGCTCTGCTGGTACTAACACTTGGGCAGAGATGAGACCAGACCTTCCTTGCAGCAACTTGTTAAACCCCAAGAAAAGCAGCAAAGGCTGTGGTAGAATGGTGGTAACATTTGTGCCCTTGGTGCTTCAGAAACAGAGCAAAGAAAAAAGCACCTTCCCCCAAATAAAAACACCTACACAGAGGATGACTTAACAGAGAAAAAACCCCAAAACCTCCACAGAGGAGGACTCTAAAAATATGCTCAATTATCTGCAACACAATGACAGCAGTTGATTCAATTTGGGCATTATGGTTTTATTATTTCTCTCTCCGTTGGATGTATACTGTGAACAACAATCTCCGTGGTTTTTTGACAAAGTAGGAAATTCACAATGGGAAAGTAGAAAGGTAACAAAACCTTGGAGATGTCTTCTTCCTCCCTTTTAAAGGACTGGTAATGAGAAGGAAACTGGTAATAGTCAGAGCTGCCAGGCTATCAGATGGAATGAGATTTGAAGGGGAAAAAAATTAATGGCATGCTAAATATGTTGTTGAAATGCACTGGGAATAGCTTCATGTTAAGAGGAAAACAGCTTAAAATCATGTAAAACGGAGGTCAGGCGTGAGAAGGAATGTGTCTGAAGAGAATTGTGTGCATGCTAAAAGCTGCCCACAAATTCTAAATACACACATTGAACACTGCACAATAAACTGGTCAGACAAGGTTTTCAGAGGAGCAATTATCTACATCTGCAGTTATTTTGGGGTACACTGCATACTTTTTACTTATCACAATCTTGCATTCAGTGACATAAACAAATAGGAGGATGTGGGTCACTACAATTTTTTGCAAAAAAGGAAGAATGTGATAAGAGCAGTCTTGAATTGTTCTGTTTAAAAAGTTGAATACTTTTATCAATTTCAATTATAGTGGCCAATTTCCTTTTATCTCTGCTCTCTGAGGGAATAAGCTTTGCACACTTATATTCTGGGCATGTGCATAAGCACACCAAAATTTTGAAATAGTTGGCTAATTTTAACTGTGTTTGGCAGAGGAATGCTTCTCAAAGTTTAAAGGTCCTAAAGGCTTTCAGAGGAAAGGGAAAGGCTGCAGTGTGCCCTGATACCTTAGTGCTGAATTCTCATAGGACCTCAACATGGAGGTATGAACACATAAAATTAAATCAGCTTCTCAAAGTTCATGAATTACTTGCTTGAACACTACAGTAAATTACAACAACAACAAAAAATCACATTTAAACCACCAAGTTGGAAGCCTCCTTTTTAACCAAGTCGCCATCAAAATTTCAGAGATGGATTTACAGGAATTGGTCTGTGGGATGCCAACAGAGGCTACTTCGAGGATGGCATCACAGCACAATTACCTGACATGGGAGACTTGGAAAATCAGGCTCTGAACACCCAGTCCCTGAAAGGACAAAGTTACAAATGCATGTCCAGCTGAAATCCCTTCTAAGTTTCAGACTGGTGCAGGCTCTCAGTGCATAGTGAATCAAAGAATAAAGGACATTCAGGAGGAAGAGCAACTGAAGGAATGGTCCAGGGAAAGAGGAATCTCACTTGCACCACCATGAATGTGTGCTCAGGGATTGAGGCAAAGGCCAAACAGCAGAGATAATCTGTAGGTGTAAATTTTAATTAGCTGGAGGAAGCCTCAGCAGTGTTGCTCTAGGAGCAACTTCTGTCACCACAGAAACTGAGAAGTAGTACTGGAACCCAGCAGTCCCAGGAAAATGGCATTGTCAAATCACAGCCTCTGAGAACTTGACTTCTAGGAACAGGAAGATAAAAAACAGCTGATGAAAGGACCAGGAATGGCTTTTGATTTCTAAGTTACGGGAAAGAAATCTGATGCAAAAATTTGTTTTGCATTAATTTGATCCCAGTGCCATTGGAATCCAAAGGCTGTAGGGCCACTAGACGAGTCTAGAGAATATTCTGATGGCCTCCAATCTGAGGGAAGAAAATGAAAAATATTTAAGGCATTTCCATGAAAAGTTCCAGAGTGGCATTATCCAAAAAAAAAAAGACTTTCCATATAAAAAAGGCTCCATCTTTGGTATTTCTTACTTACTCAGAAGGTTAACAAAATGGAGAGCTAAGAAATTTTTATTTAAGAAAAAGTCTTTTAGAAAAGAAGGTCCTGTGCAGCCTGAAGTTTTCCCAAGTCAAAAATCTACTTCCCCTTAATCTAAAGAGTTAATGTGCTGGTCTCTACACAGTGTTGTAAAATACCTTGGCCAGCTGGAGTGCTTACTACATAGTTCATAGTCTCAGACAAGCCTGTTCTCTTTAAATTATATTTACATGGATTTTCTTTCTGGTTTTCTATTTGTTACACTGTGTTAAATAAATCTGGCTTTATTCAAGATAATTTGGATTTATTGATTATTACTGGGGACAATTACTCTGAGTGATGTCCCAGGGGAAGAAAATGAACCTCTGGTGAGGGGCACGGTGGTTAAGGAACTGTCACACTCAGTTAAAGGCACAGGAGCTCTCACAGAGAAATAAAAGGATATTCTGGCAGTGCTCACTGCACAGACCATCTAGCTGGTGACTAAAATATACCCCATGTCCTCAGCAGCTCGTAAGGGATTTTTCATTTTGATATCACTGCATTAGAGGCCATCTGGAGTCACCCCTGTGTCCAGCCTGCTCTGTGTTCAAACCCACCACTGAGGCCCAAACACCAGGGTCCCAGGTGCTAAATGCCAAAAACTGAACCAACTTTAGAATTTTTTGCTAAATGCACATCTAGGTGATGTCTTCATGGTCACTACATGTCTGATATGATGGAAAAATACCAGTTCTGAAGTCCTTTTCTCTTTATATGACATATTGTCTCTTGTACTTTGTATAAAAAAGACAAAGAAAGTTCAAGAGAAGAACATCTTAATATTGTTTGAACTTACACTTCTTTAGAAGGCAATGATGAAATTCCCTTTGACACAAAGAGAGTAACCTTGTCACAAAAGCAAACAACAAAGCCACATAGGCCGAGTCCTCTGGAATCTGTTCTTGATTTAAAAAGTTCATTCAGTTGCTGTTTGTTTCTATTTAGATTAAAATCCTTGTAGTTACAGATGTGGTTTGCAGCAGATATGTCATTGCTGCACTGTGTTTGCCTCAGGTCTGTACAGAAAATATCCCTAGGAGCAGAGAGGAGCACAGGGATGTCTCAGCCACGCCCCTGGATGGGATAAATGCAACATCCCAGCGATGCTTCCCAGCTCCCTGTGGATGTGATGTGTCACCACCTCCACAGAAGGACTCCCAGGCACAAACTGGATGGTGTTACTATACACTTCTTAGGGATTTTATATATATATTTTTAATTATAAGAACTAAAAAATAGGGAGAAGAGAAAGGATTCTGAGAGAGGCATTGTCCCTTTTCTAGAGCCTGAGGGATAGAAAGAGATGTTGCTATTCAGGAAATTGAGATGGGAATAAGAGGAGGTTTCCGTTTGTCTTTGATCAGCCCATTATAAAATTTGCACTTGTTTAAGTCCTGCAAGGATGTAGCAGAGATCTAAAATGGAATCAGACAAACCCCTGCGTGTGCTGACACATCTGGGCACTGGTGTGGCTGCTCAGAGAGGGGAGAGAAAATGGAAGTAGGAGTAGAGAGGGATTCTTTTAACATTCTGTCTCTCTAGGGTTGAATATTTGTCCTGTCCCTGCTCATTTGCCTCTAGCAGAGTCGGTGGACAAGGAGGGAGATCATGAAGATTTACAGCTAATTTGAAGGGGAAAAAGAATCAGGGCACAGGCAGAGAAGCCCTTGCTGTTCACACACTCCTGGGGACTATTTTTTTCTTTTTGTTTTGATTCTTTACTTAAGAGTTCATCAATGTTTAAATACACAGAGACCCCGTTCTCACAGGACAACAGCGGCTGTGAAGAAAAAGAGGAAAAAAGCACTTTTATTTCAGATGTTATCTCCAAGCAGTGTATAAGATTTACACTGAGTCACTGGCTGGATTGTTGAAAGTGCTTCATTTAGTCTGTGCTCAAAACCATGCAGGCTTCAGCACAGCTTTAGCACGTCCTTGTCTCTCAGGGCAAGGACATGCAGGAATGCAGACCCAAAACCACAAATAAGATTAGGGAAAACCTTTGTGATTTGTTCATTTTCTTACATTAGTTTTGGTAGCCACTAAGATCACACACATCCTTCTAATCTTAGGACATCAGGAAAGCTCATTGTTCTCTGAAGAAACAGCAGAGCTTTATGAAGCACTTACTTATCTACTTTTATTTATTTTATTGCTTATTCCCAACCATTCATTTATCTCAGTTAGTTACATTATATTCCACCTCATAGTATCAAAATGCCTCATAGTCTTTAAAATATTTAAAAGTATTTATCCTGACTCTTCCTTATTATTAATATATTGCTTTTCTCATGCAAATAAAATGCTTTTCTGCCCTTGATAAGATGAGGGACTTGAGGCCATGATTTGAATATCCACCTGTAGGTGAGTGGCCCAGGTTCACCTACAATGATGTGAAAATATTGCTTCATTTCATTTCCACCTTGCTGCACATATCCACTTGGCAAGGCAGGCTGACAGAGCAGGTGTATTCCAGGACATTACTACCTCTAATCTCAACTGAAAGCAAAATTCCATATAGCCAGCCATTTTCATGTAACATGAATATGAGGACTTTAGATAACTGGTAAATAAATATCTCTGAATTTCTCCACTAAGTAGGCAAGTTAAGAAGTCTCTAATAAAGGTGGACACAGAACAGACTCTAAACCTTGTCTTCACCTTGCACCTGATTCATCTTATTGTGTTTTCCTGCAGCAACATAAGTGAAGCAGACAGGTATATCTGTTGATTTTAAGACAGATGTTTTCCTTGTGTTTTTTTTCCTTCCTGGCTTTATCTTAGGAAAAAACCCAAAACATATATTATCATTCTTTATTCAGCATTCAGAAGGAAATATTTAACTTGCCTGGAAATGGAGCAAATTTAGAATGAAAATCGGGAAACCATGAATCAAAAACACAGGGAGTGGCTGTTTTCTTGGAAAGTTTGTCACAGTTGTTCTGGGTTTCAAACAGAGACCCAGGAAACAGAGATCCTGCAGAGATTGCAAAAGATGATGGAAGTGCTCTGACATGGCAAAACCCAGGACAAGGCAGACACACACTCATGGCACAGCAAAATCTCTTTTAAACAATAAACCAGAACAGTAAATTTTCAGCATTTCTACTTCTACCCCCAGGCAAGGGAAACAATCTTCATTATACTGAAGAGTAAATAGAGGCAATCTCAGGGAGACCTTTTACAGAAGCAGCAGAAAAGTGTTGTGTAAAGCAGGGCTGGGGTTCTGCACTTTTGGGACCAGGGTGAAGGCTCAGTTCAGCAAGAGGGAAAGCAGCAATACCTTTATCTGAGCTCTCCTGTTTCTGGGCTGCAGTGGAATTGTTGCTTCTCCTTCACCAAATGAGTCTGAAGTCTCACTTAGGGCATCTTTAACTGTGCCCCAGCAGAGAGCAGGTAAAGGGCAAGACAGATCTGGACCTGCTGGAGTGAGTCCAGAGGAGACCACAGAGATGCTCTGAGGCCTGGAGCCTCTCTTCTCTGTGGAAGAGCTGAGGGAAATCTGAAATTTTTCTACCTAGCACTGTATTCCCCACCTTCTCTTGGACTAAATGTGGAAATGTGGACCATTACCCAAATACCACCTGTCAGAAGAGACCCAGCAGCTTCAGAATTCTACAAGAGGGCCTAATGAAGAACAAGGAGATGCTAAAATTGCAGAAATGCCATCCCTGAGTGATGAAGTCCCTGCAGTACAGCCTGCCTGGCTTTCAGCTCCTGCCATCCACCAGCAGTGCCACAGCCCAGGCACTGCAGCCTCTGGCACACCCTGACACAGTGTGGGGTCTCCTTACCCTCCTGTTTATTGTGTGACAGCACAGGCATGAAGGGACATCCCCACCAGAGACCAGCCTTCCAAAGTATCTGCCTGTGCAGATCCAGGAATGAGCTGAGCCTAATCTCTGGTATTTTATTTCAAGTGTCTTTTCTGTAGCTCTTTCCTCTGTAGGTTAATGAAGACTTAAGCACTCTGTCTCAGCAGCACTGATGTAAAACGGCTGCTTATTGCCTGTTCCATCTCACTGACTTTTATTGTGATACTTAAACCAAAATGGTGAACTATTACACTTCATAGCCTGAAAATAAAAGCAGAATGTTAAAAAGCAGAGGCTATAACCTCTGATCCAGTCAAAATTGCTCTAAACATCTAAGGCTCATAATCTTGAGACAACTCAGCTCCATGGGGACAGGGAAAGGCATGGATTATCATCCACAGCATAGGAGGGACTTTATTTGTAATGCTGTGACTTTTATTCTTGCCATGCTCAAAGATAACAGGAGAAATCCTAAGAGAGGATGTGAAACAGCTCAGTTCCATTGACTCCAGTGGAGCTAATCCAGTTTATATCAGTGGGAATTTAGCCCATTTGCTAGAAGGCTTGAATAATCTGCAGCTAATAGGACATAATGGTTTTCCTTTTCTTTGCACCATATTAAGAAGCCACTGAGGTGATGGCAGCCAATTTTCCCTGTTTCCAAAGGCCCAACTCTTCTGCAAATCATTACAACTACAAACACTGCATTTCCAATTCTGCACTTTACAGGAGCCACTTGGGCAGTACAAAATCCATTTTTAGAGCCAGGAGGTCCTGGGGTCAGATCCACAGTGGCTTGGGCACAGGAATCAAGTAGGAGAAAGGAGAGGGTTGGCTCTCAGTCACACTTCCAACTTCCTGATCTTGGGGAAAGCCAGAGGCCAGTTGAAACTGGCTCAGCTTTAGAGGAGGGAAGGGATTGCTTTTTGCTGTAACATCATTCCTTATACACACACAAGTATATTCTGTTAATTTTGAAATAACATCGTTTTTAAGGGCCTACCTTAGATATATCCAAGCTAGCCAAGATGGATTTAAGTTCCATATTCCAACATACTTCCCACCCAGGCAGTGGAAAAGCATTGTTGAACCAAAACAGCCTGGTTGGACACCTTTAGTGACACAAATTTACCAAGTGGTTACACATTTCTTACAGAGAACCCCAGCAGGTAAAGGTGACACTAGTCAGGATTTCTAGTATTACACAGAGTGAAAATTCAACATGTTTAAGTTGCAAAGATGGAATAGTTTGAAGGATTCCTGCTTTGGCCCAAAGCATGTAAAACTGGTGTACTCTGACAAAAGGAGCCTGTTCATGTGGAACCTGTAGACATTTCAGAGCTTGTTTTTCTGCTTTTGGTTTCCTCCCTGGTGAATCTGAGCAGGTTGCTGAAAGCCCATACCTTTGAGGAAACTAGAAAAGAGAAAAGGCTCATAAAATGATCTGCAAAATTAGACATGACAGCCATTCAAGAGGTCCCTATTCCCCTAAAACAAGTCTACTAGAACAGGGAGGTGTTTGTAAAGTCCCAAGGACCTCTCCTAGACCATGGCCAGGACCCTGGAGTGACAACAGAGAAGACTGGCTCCCATAGAGAACATCTTTGCAAGCAACCCTGGATTAATGGGACACTGGGAATTTATCCAGACTAAGTAAAATAACAGAGATAAGATTTTTAAAGTGACTCACTGTTTGGAGAGTCTTTTGGGGTACACAAGTCAAGACACTTCAATCTGTTAAGGAACATAGGAGAGGCTCAGCTTCCAAGAAGAAGCAGATTTAAGGATAACAGATTTACATATCAGGTTCTTTAAAAGCTGCCTCAAGATAGGAAATAAAAATAAAATGACGCAGAATAGGTACTACCAAGGCAACCTACAGTCTGTATCTGCTATTGAAAAATCTTTTTTAAGATCAGCAGAATCCAAAGCAATTCCCTCCTGTACACAGAAGACCTGAGGAAGTTCTTGCTAGAGGAAGCTGAAGGTGCAGAGGGCTTGAAAGTGTTCAAAGAGGGCTTGGAAAATCTCTTGGACAAAAATATCCCTTGAGGTTTCTTAGAAATACATGCTCAACAATTAAAAAAAGAAAAATAAAAAAATGCAATAAAGAAATGAAACTCTTTACTGTAGATAAGGATAACATTTATAGCTAAAGAAGCACCTGAGTCATCAGATCCTGAGAGAGTTCTGTGAAGTATCTCCATATGTCTGATCAGTTCTCCTATGCTCCCTTAAACTCCTGCTATCCATCCACTTTAAAGGAGAGGATATGGGGCTAAGCAAGCCTTGGTCTTAATTACTGCAGATGTTTTCCTATCCTAATGTTCCTGTGTCTGAACACCTTTATGGAGGTATGGATTTATAGAGCTCCTGGTACCTGTGAAAATGGCACTGGTCTGTACCTGGTGATTTCTTTCTAGGCTTTGCAATGATCATAAGTTTTTTTTCTGCTTTAAAAAGAAACAAGATTTTAAGGGACTCAGTCCAGCAACTTGGCCCCTCAAATGCAGGAAAAAGAAAAAGGGCTTTGGAAATACCTAAAAATAGATGCCATTAAGGAAATAAAGCAGTTTGATATAACGCAGTAACAGCTTTACCTCTATGAACCAGCAAAGCCAAGAGAGATCTAACTAATGCATCATAGCTCTGTAGCTCCCATTCCCAGGAACTGACCACCCCCAAATCTTCACAGCATCCCCAGGGGACAGAGGGGCACTATTATGTCCTTCTCAGAGCCAGGGGAGCGAAACACAAGTAGAATAAACCATTTACCCAGGGTCCCACAGGAAGTCTGCAGTGCACTGCAGCATTAAAACTGAGACTCCTCATTCCTGGACAAACCCTGGTGCCCCGAGGCCAGCTGGGCTCTGGGCAGCAGAGTCCAGCTCAGCCCTGGCTGCATTGCTTGGCTTCCCCCTCCTTGGAGGCATCCCCGGCTGCGCCGAGGATTGTGACCTGCTGCCTCTTCAGCCACGGCTCAAAGCCAAGGGAATTCAGTTCTCCTCTTGAAATCCACTCTCTCTCTCATGATAATGAGCACTTTAATCCATCAGGAAAATGTAGAGCTTCTTGGCGCCGCTTTTTATTCCTGATCTGTGTTTTCTCTCTGTCTTTTAGGTTAATTTATCTGATTACATGCAATGCACTGCGGCTGTGTTAAGGTACCAGTCGAGTTTCCACTTGGAGGCTTGGAGGAAAGATTACCATTAAAACGTGACTTCCATCCACTCAGCTGAAATTACTATTGATTGCCAAAGAAAAATATTTGTGCTGTGAAGCTGGGAGCTATGATGTTGAACCGTATTAACATAATGTTAGCATAGCTACGGGTGTTTAGTGGCACGCAATCAGATTTGAAATGAACGTTGATTATAGATTGAGATTAATGTTCACATATTCATAGGAACACAATGAAAAGAGCAATTTCCTTTCTACTACAGATCAATGGTTTCCCCATTCAATTATACAGCTGTAATAATTGCATTATGCGGAAATATTTCTTAATGGCTTATTTCATTCTTTCTGTTTGCCTGTGTGTGAGTGTGTGTGTGTGTGTGAGACAGATAGAAAGCTCTTGAGGACTTGTACTCACACATGCATGTGTGAAATCTTTTGTTGGTGGCACTTGCCAAAGCCTGCATCCAATGCTAAATACTTTAATTACTAGTGCAAATGCATAATCTTTGGCTGAGCTAATAATCTCTTGGCATTTTCCCACTATTCTCTTTATTCCCCAACAGAGCCCTCAGATTCCTCTGCTTGTTTAAGGTTTTAACAGCTGGATTCCCTCTGCACAGCAGAGGTGATCTGTGTGTGGCTCTGAACCCCCAGTGTTGTCCCAAAGGCACCATCACAGCCAGAGATACCTTGCTGTGTCCATGCTGCTCTGTCCCACTGCTTTGGCACTAATTGAAGCTGGAGTTTTGGGAGCATTGCAGTCTGGGACAGCTGAAACTCCTTGTTTTCCTACTGCTGTCCATCCACTCATAGCAGAAGCAAAAGAGTAGTTAAGCAAAATAATTTCCTATGAGCTTCCAACTTTGTTCTTATCACTCAGGGATTTGGATTAACATTAAAAATGAGGCCTTTAATAGTGAAGGCACATCTGCAGAAACAGGAAACAACTACTAGACATCCTATTTTATTTTACAATCATGGCAAAACAGGACACCTTCTGAAGGGATATCAGGTAGTGAATGCAGACTAACCTCAAAACCACCTAAGGGATGAGGGTAGAAGAACCTTCTCTTCCTATTTTAGTGCAATGTTGCTTGAGGAGGCTCTTTTCTCATTTTCATCAGAAATAAAAGTTCCCATTATTGTCTCTTAGATATAGTGTATTAGCTCAGATGTACTCTCCTTCTAGGAAGGGACCACCTTTGCTTTCCTAGTCTGGTGAGTCAGCAGCCTAGAGAAGAAGAACACATCATACAAGAGAACAAATGTACCTTCCTGGTGGAGTTCATATGGTGTGAAAGAAGAAGTTTTGTACAGGAAAAAGCCACATCCCTCTGAGAAAGTCAAGCTGTAAGAAGAGAAAAGAGTAATATCAGGAGCTGATGGAGCAGCTTACAGTAATTACATTACTTGGCTCAGCTCTAGGGGATGTCCTGTTGTTGAACCTTTTGGCTTCAGATGACCTGAGAACATCCCTGCAGAGATGTTTTGCTGGACAGCAGTACTGCCTGCAAGGCATGTGCAGAAGCACAGTCTCCAAGCCACCTCTCAACAGAAGCCTGCAACTTTTCCAAGCTCTGTATTGGACACATCACCATATTGCTGGCAATGGTCAAAACTAACAGGACAATAAAAAAAATTCCCAAGGCACACTTGAGCAGTGCATTTCAGAGGCTGTTCAGCTTCGAGGGTGAGGGTGTTCTGGGTGTACACCATTTCTGCTGACTCTGCTCTTGGCATTACCAGGAGTTTTGAGAAGTTGTACCAGTTGTCCTGTGAGAGCTGCACCATGTATTTAAACTGTCTTGACTTCCCCAGGAGAGTTCATTCTTTTCTCTATGGAAAAAAGCTCCCAACAACACAGTATAAAGCTATTCCTCAGCATGGTATGGATTATTATATTTGCCTTACTTACATTGTCATTGAGGTATAGAGATAATTTTTGCAGGGTTTTTTTTCCTTTTTATTTCCCCCGCCACAGCACCCAGGAAAAAAGGCACCCACATTTTGGTATATTCTACATTTCACTCCACATTGTAGGAGAGCAACACAATAAGCAGGATTCAAAGACAGATGTCAAACCAATTTGACCTGCTTTTGAAGAAAACTCCACCTCAACGTGAAATGTGGAAGGAATTACTAGACAGGGCTTACAAGAACTGCAGAGTCACTATTCCCCTTGTGATGCTGAGTCATCAGAGGGTAAGCAGAGAGCAAGAATGAGGCAACATGAGCCACTCATTCAGCACTGAACTGCCCCCCTTTTTCCCCTTTCCTCAAAGTTTCACATCTCTGTTCACTCGTCTCAGTTATTCAGAAGTCACATGGAGGGACAGGCATGTTTCAGCTCTCACGTGCGTTTTTGCTTCTCAGACAATAGAGTTTTCAAAAATGTGGTACATTTGAAGTGTCTTGCCTGGAGGAGAAATAGATGGAAGTAGTCATTGCTTTTATTAAACTAAGTATGTGGGCTTTTGGGAAGTGGGATAAGAGGAGTTAAAAGAATGGAGAATGTGGAAAAAACAAAATAAGTTTGATAAATCCCAGTGAACAGAACGCAGAATTCAAAGGCTGTGATGGTTAAGATTTTGAAATCTTAGCAGTTTCCAGTGCATATTTCTGAGACCTGTAGGGGAACTTTGTTTGAAAAGAGGTTTTAGTTTTCCAACTTTTCATTTAACAGAATAACAAATTGTTAACTCTGTTCCAAAGGACGAGGGGGGTTTTGTGCTTCATTCATTCCCAACAATAAGATTCAGTTTCTCCTGGCTGAAACTCACTTGAAAAATAGCAAATACTTATGTTTGTCTGCTGCTGTAGTGTACCATGGGTGTTCAAAGCAGATATTCTTCAGCATTGTTAAGAAGAAAAGAATTATGTAAATTACGAGATCACAAAGGCAGCAAAAGCTGAAAAGAGCCTAATGTGTCTTTACAAACAAATTGCTGAAGAGAATCTCAATACAGACAATTAACAGAGGAGAGAAAAGGTGAGCATTTAAAAATCTTCCATTTAAAAATTTAAAAGTCTGTCCCAGACTTCCCTTGGAAGGTCCCTGGATCTCTAGAAACCTACAGAGGCTTTCATCTCACCTGACTCCTGACAACTCTGGTGTGGGCAATGGTGTGATCCAGTCATCCATGATTCATTTGTGGCTGAGTCAATGGAGAGAAGTAGGGATTTGTAAATCATGATTAATGACCAGTTTTTGTCAAGCACATCAAGACAAATGAATTGTTCTTCAGAATGGTTAACAGTTCACCATAGTCTGGAGGAGAACTTACACAGCTGACTCATATGGAGGTGTTTAGACATTTCTACTTTATGTATCTGCAGCGAAAGTTTGGAAAAAACAAATCTCAGCTTTTCCTAAATAACACAAAAGATAGAAAAGTCTGAGTATTTGTATCAGCACTGATGACAGGAACATTTTTTTCTTATAAAAAAACCCTCAATGTTTAAAATTATTACAACAGTTAGTAGCTAGTTAGCATCTCTTTCTTCTCTTCAGCAAAAAATAAGGAAGCAGAATCTGCGAGAGGCTTGTTCAACCACAGGTTAATCTGGAATCACATCTTACTAGGTGGGAAACATAAAGAAATGCTTTACTCACCATCTTATTTTCTGAGTAGCTTTTAATTTGGCCTAACACTTTACCTTGTAAATGTAGAAGCACATGGCATGACCTTCTACTGCTAATGGCCTTCAAGAAGCTGAAGTTGGATTATTTGGGGTCATGCGTAGCAACTAAGAAGTCATAGGTCAAATTCAAAACCATATTACATCTCTAGGAAAAATAACCTTTCCAATAACTTATGGCACGACCTTTAGCTCTGCTAAGTCTGTGAGGGGCCCTTGTCCTCCATTCACACATTCATGTATTCCAAATCTCCTCCTCAAATATGAAGAAAAAGTTCTTTCACCTTGACTGCTTGGTAGAATGCTTCTTTTTTTTTTCCTTTCCTTAAGGATAATTGTGGTTTTAGAAACACTATTTATATTAAATACTCTTCCAGGAAAGCTGATTTTAATCATATGCATGAGTTCCACCAATGTTGCTCCACAGAGTCCAATGGAAATATCATACGAGATCAAATAAGTAGATTTTCCCCTTCTGGGGACAGATACACTTTTAAGAGAGGCATTGATATCCAATAGGTGCCTTAATTTATGACATGTTTAATTTTGTGCATGACTACTACAGATGCCTTTGTAGAGGAGTGAAAATCCATGTTTTAATATTCTGCACTCACAGGCTTTGTTCATTGTTAGACTCTGGCTTGTGAAGGCACACAAGTGTTCATGACTGCTCAGAGCAGCATCACCACAGTGAAAATTAATATTCAATTACCAGTGAGGGAGGCAGAAGGACCAAAAGGTCTGCAGATACACTGGAACCCAATTTGTGTCCATCCATTTACTTACCCTGAAGCAAATTTCTCAGCAAACTAAAACTGCCTTCCCTGGGACAACACCCCCAAACAAACAATGGTGAAGTTTCTTTCTGCCCCGTGGCTCAGTTCTTTCAGGAAATAACACGACTTTGTTGTTCTCTACAGCACCTCAAGCAGAGCTTGGCCAATGCCAGATGTGTTTATACTTATAAAAGTAATAAAAATGGACAAAATGAAAGGGGAAGGAGATTGAATGAAAGTACTTAAAAAATAAGTCATTATAATGTCTAACACTGTTACAGAGGCAAATATAGTTTGTCATGTCTCTGAAACACCAATGTGTTTCCAGTGCAGTAATATGTGATAGCAGATATTAATATTTTAATAGTAGTTCAAAGAACAACTACCAGTGTTCATAGATGTTACCTGTCAGAATATAACTCATTTTACAACTTGAGATTCTCCTAGCGTTGGCTGGGAAGCTGATGGGAGAATTGTAATTCTCAGTTGTGTGTAATACTTTGCATGTCTTTAGGAGGCCACCAAGCAAAACTTGTGAATATGTGTCTTGTGAAAGTTGAGTTATTTTCAAAAGGAATGTAAACACAGCATGTTTGAGGAAGTGAATCTCTATTTGCATCAAAGGCCAAGAATCTTTTGTTTGAGAGGGAGAAATATATAATTGTCTGGGGTTTGGTTGTTTTTTTTTTTTGGTTTTTTTTTTTTTTTTTGAGGTACATCTAAAATGGTGCTAGGAGCTGCATCTGCTGAGGAAGCTTGAGGGAATTTGTCTTCTGTACTCCTGGCTAGAGCTGAATTTCATCTTTCTGGCTCATTGCTAGAGCATGTTGAAACATTTGTCTCTCCCATGGGTTAACAGAAGTCTATAAATTTGAGAACTTGGTGTATATCACATTGGATTCATTGCTGAACCCCTGTTAACTAGAATGCCTAGTGTAGGGATGTCCATGAGGTATGTATTTCCATATATATAGATAAAATATATTTTTCTCTTTAATGTTTTTTAATTTTCCATTTTACAGTCTTTAGCCTTCAAATGACATGCTAGGAGGAAAGTTTGGAAAATTGCAGCCCATGTGCTGCAGCACACTCTGCTAACATGGCTCACAGCTCTGCTGTTCCTCCTGTGCACCAATATCCTCTGCCCCTTGGTCTGGGTATTCAAAGCCTCAGTGTCAGCTGTTTTTGTGTTATGCTGATAAAACAAATCCACAGCTTTCTTGTATCCACAATAAGAAAAAAGGCAGGTTCCTTTTCTGGGTGCGTTTTTCCACCAAGCTCTGCTAGTTTCCCTCTCAGTGGAAGAATACAATCAGGAACTCCCCAACGTCCTGACTGAGGGGCACCCACCTCTGCCTGTGGCTCAGAGCTGGGAAAGCCCATGGGAAGCACAGCTGGACATCTGTGGGACTGCTACAGTGCTTAGGGGTGAGTGCAGATAGTTTTGGGATGTGCATCATTTGGAAAAGCCACTCTGGACAGTGTTTTACAGGAAATCCCAAGCCTACACCCAGATGGAGACAGACTATGGCTTTTTACTGCCATTTTTGCATTCCAAGAATGAGGAACAGAGCCCTGCTGGGAAAGAGGATGAAAAATTCAAGTAAGAGACTTTACATGAGGCTGAAACTTTCATCATCACTGGTTAGCATTACGAAAAAGCAACCCTTGTGCTGGGTAGTGCCTTGTAACTGGAAGGGCTTATATGTCACGCCACATTGAAATACGCAAACACTTTCCACCTCAGCTCAGTAAATTCTTGGCATCCATCACAACCGCCTCCTTCTTCACCTGAAGTGGTTTACACAAAACTGCCCATAATTCACTCTTTCTGAGGTTCACTGGCTCGATGAACCAAATCAAACCATTGCTGCAGGTTGCAGCAGGCTCACTGCTCCTCTCCTCCCCCTCACCATGGGCAGCAGCAGGGGAGCAGAACAGCACTTGCAGTGCACCCCACCTGTGTGCACTGGCCTCACTCTTCATTTTGTATTCGAAATTCCAGATTCACCCTCTTCCCTTTGCCCAGCAGCATCCCCCCTGGCTGGGTCAAAGCTGTGCCAGATGTTGCTTTGTTTCTTTATAGCAATATTTCTGCTGCCCTCCGTGTGCAGGTGTTGGGGCCAGAATTGCCAGCACCAAACTTCTTTCAACATTTTATTTTCCCCCCATACAGTCCCTCCTATGTCCCCCATCCACTATGCAGTTACCCAAACTCATGCTGAGTCCTCAGGATCCATGGATCAAAGAAAGTTTCGTGAGTACAGACTGCTGTGCTAGCACAGCCTTCTGCACAGTTCAGCTTCTTGCTGCAGTGGCCAGGCCCTTTTATTCTGGAAATTTCATGTTCCAGTTGCAAAAGACAGGAATTGGAAGGATCCAGAGCCTCTTTCTCCAACAGAGATGTAAAGGAGAATGAGTGCTGTGACTGTCTCTTGATACCTTCTAGTGCTGGGCCAAGGATTTCTTAGAGCAAAGCATCAGAGCAGAGTGCTGAGTTGTAATATGAGGGGGCATTGAGGAGCAAGAGGATATTCAACTTTCCCTCCTTCCTTCCTTCCTTCCTTCCTGGGGATTCCTGGCAGTTAAGATGAGCTTAAAAACACAGAAAGATCAGGAAGTTATTTGAGTGGATGAGGCCTCTGGCACGTACACTTCAGTCTGGTGAGCATCTTGGTGAGTGCTTTGCAGTGTGGGAGGTTCCATGCTGAGATCAACAAGTCTTCCAGCCCTTAGTGCTATTCTGGCTCAAATGGAAGCCCCATCTGCTATTATCCTCAAGAATCTCCCTGCATAGCAGGATCACCCTTGGATGTGAAGCTACAGCTGATCAAATGTTACTGGCTCTTCTTCAGTAGGTGGAAAAACAAGAGGCATACTGAGTGTGGAAAACTCCTCCCTGACAACTGCATCACCATCTCAAGGGTGGGAAGTAAAAAAATAAATTAAAAAAAAAGCAAGGCAAAGAGCAAATAGATCAGTCTCTACTGCACCTAAAGACTGGCCTTGGTTTACAAGTGAAAATGAGATTTATGTTATCAGCCTGCTCCTTTAATGATAGTTTGCTGACAATGCAAACCCATCACTTAATGGAGTATGACTGGCAATCCCCCCTGAAGAAAGAGCTCTGATTGGAAAAGCAGAGTTTGATTCAGGTCAGGCTTGAGGTACGCACCCAAAATACTGAAGGCATTGAGAAGAGGATCAGCACAGAGAGAGGCACTTGCTGCAAGTAATTTAATCAATTAATTTAGCCTGTTTCTTTTTCTCCTTGCTTGCAAAATGTTCACAGGCTGATTACAATTTCTCCAAATTTATTTCTTATTCAAATTTACTCAATGGTATCTTTTGCACTTTTAAAAATAAATAATATTGACTGATTACAAACAATTCTCTGTGAGGACATGCTGTTCAGTATGCAAAATATGGTCTGATTTAGCTAATGACTTGGTCACATGGATCACACAGCAACATTTCTCTGCAAGTGACAGCTATAGATCTTGCAAGTCAGGAAGAAAATCAGAATTTGTCAGTGGTACAGACACTAAGGGAATAGGATCTGATAAACAGGTTAAAGGAGTTAGAAACTTGGAGCATCCTAGAGGAAAAATCAGCCCTCCTGAGATTTGCTGGCTGTGTGTAGAGCTTATATTTAACTTTCTTTCCTTCCCTATCTCAGACAGTGGTCTACAGCAGAGAGACAGAAAGGCTCTTTAATCTTTGTATATCCTAACTAGTTCCAAATCTTTAAAAATTGCATAATGGAAACAGGGCAAGAGAAGAAGCATACAGGATACAGCCAAATCTTGGGTTTACCTTTTTGCTGTCCAACGAGCATGTACTCAACCACAGCTGAAAGGATCCTGCTTTGCTGGTACTACAAACCAACAGCAAAATTTCTACAGCCTGGTGGAAACAAAAACACACATAAGAATTGTGACTAAAGGAGAGGCTAAGTGTTGTCTCAGTGCTTGATGTGAGCTGAGGAATTTTGCACCAAAATCATTCCCCCAGGTCCTTGAAGTCTGTCTCTGGTTCAAAAAACATGGACAAGTGGAGGTCATGGGGGGCACAGAGAGTTCCTTCTCCACAGGGCATGGGAAGGTGCAGCTGCTGATTCCCCAGTGCCAGACACTGCCATGAAAGGGTTAAATCACCTCTTGTCAGCAAAGACACCCACTGAATTAATGCCACTTTGTGGTCAACCCATGGCCCAGACAATCTCCCAAGCTTCCTTCCAGTTCTTTCTTTGTGACTGCTCACTGCATAAGAAAAGAGATCCCCAAATCCTCCTTGCTCAGGTCCTGGCCAAAACCAAATTTACTCCAGGCTTCCATCTCCTGAGACTCTTCCAAAAAGAGGATAACCCAAGTGACTTTTGAATGCAGATGCTTGTAGGTCATTGTTTACCTGGTTCCATGCAAGTGGAAGTCAATACCTCAAATATTTGGGTGGCAGACACTGGGAAAAGGTGTGAGTGCAGATCATGCAAATCACACTGATGGCTGAGCCACATCTGCAGTGTCATTTCATCCCATGAGCACCACCAAGGCCAAAGCAGGGGCTGGCCTGGCCTGATCTGGAATGCAGGACTGGAATTAGATTGAAATATGGGAAAAGTGTGGGAGAGCAGCCCTGAGGGGCTGCACAGCCCTGCCTGCACGGGGCAGCCTCTGGGGCTCTCTGCTCACTGCAGGCTCTTCTTCAACCTCACACTAAAGCCAAATTTAGCTACACAAACCAGATGATGGTGTCATATGGCAAAAAGCTCAGAGGCTGTGAATCCCCAGTGCTGTTACCAGGACAGGGGGATTTCAAAGCAGCTGTTAAGGTGTAGGAGTGTGTACATGCACAGAAATCCAAGTGGAATTCAGAATGGTAAGAAACATGCTTTCTCTTTTAAAACTCCACCTCCCATATCCTTTTTTTTTTTTGCAGTTTCACCCTATTGTCACATTCTACTTCTTCCACTACTTTCACCTTCCAAAGAAAGCAAACATGTCCCACTTCCAGCAAAATGCTTATTCAGTGCCTGTCTTCCCAGTGCTAATGGCTTTCTCAGATGGGAGATGTTGTGCTAGGCAGGAACCAAATGAAAAAAAAAATAAAAACAATTAATGGGCAGGATTAATTGTTTTTTACATGCCTTTATATTTGACTTTCCAGATTGGCAGCATCATGGGAAACACAACACTTGGATAAAGGGCAGTGCATATGGGGAATATGGAGGAGAAATTTTGAAGCTGTAACTCAGGTAAGTGAGAGCTGAGAGGGTACTTTTTTTTTTGGTCTTTTTTCAGGCAATGATTTTAGAGCACAGATCATCGAGTCCATATTAAAGAGAATTTCTGGGCTAATGCTTTCCAGCCTTGACTCTCAGATTAGTAGCTGTTTCTAAAATAGTACTTTAAAATATCTTAGCTGTATAAGTACTATAAGTACATGAGACCTCAATGTTTCCCTTGTGGACTAAACTAAAACCTAGTTTGATTTAAAATATTTATTTTTATTTTAGTATTTCCAACTATGTATTGGCCAAAGGAAAAAAAAACAAACAGAGTAACCATCAATTCACCTTTTTGTCATTTACAATGATTCTTTCGCTATCTGATTATATTTTCTTAATTAATCTCTCTACATATTAGCTGTTCTTTATTAAAGGTAAATTTGTAGAGGACTAAACCATACAATAGAACCCTGTTATATTGAATATCACAGTAAAATCTCAATAAGAACAAGTGTTTTCCTTTGTTTTAGAAATCAATGGATATTTAATTAACATGGGGTAAGAGCTCTTGCAGTTAGAAGAATCCCTTCAGATTAAATGAAATCATTATTACAGGTTAAATGAGAACACAGACACTTCTGAATAATTTCAAAGTTTTCTATAAACAAGAATGAATTGAAATACTCTCTTCCCTTCCAACCTGGTGCAAAAATTGATGCTTTATCCCCAACATCCTGCTAACCTGGGCACTCAGACACCCACTGAATAAAAAGGCAGAGGACTGCTCAGAGGCTGAAGGAATGCAAACTCTGCCATTTCCTGAAGAATTAGGCAATTCTTCCTGGCAATAGCTGGGAGTTACCAGAGCCTGTGTTTGTTGAAGGTTGGAACACCCATGTGAGTAAAAAGCACTCTTCCCAGGAGCACTGAGTGAAAACTCTGACACACTAAAAATCCTTAAGAATTGTCCAAATTTTCACTCCTTCTGGGTGCTTAATTGGATTTTAGGTTGTCCATGCAGCCCTTGATCCTGGGAAGCCTGCTGCTGAAGACATGACCCTCCAAGAGGGACTGCTGAAGTCACTAAAGGATGTCACATGAACAGATATTCCATGGGAGCTTGGTGCCTACGACTGACACTTTGTTGATAAGACTTTCTGTTGATAATTTCTCTGGTTTTCACCCCAAGGAAATCTAAGAATATTTTCACACATGTAGTGTTTCCAAGAAAATGTTAAGGCAGCATCCAATATTTTGGAGAGGAATTAAGGAAGATTTACACAAGATAAGCCAGTAGAAAGAATGATGAGAAAAACAGTGCTGAGAGAAGGAATATTTCTGGGAATTCTAGAAATTCCCATTGTTGCTAGCAGTTCATGGCCTACATTGTTGCACTTGTGTGTTAAATAAAGGCAGTATGTTAAATAAAGGCACTTTTCAGGTAAAAGTAATGCATGTCCTTTGGTTTGGTACTCTGAATTCTTCAGCATAGCAGGGGTAGATTTGCCCAGAGGAGTTGTGAGTACATCCTCCCTGAAAGTGCTCCAGGATAGGTTGGACAGGCCCTGGAACAATCTGGTTTAGTGGAAGGTGTCCCTGCCCATGGCAGGAGTTTGGAATTAAATGATCCTTAAGGTCCCTTTCAACCCAACCCATTCAATAATTCTATGATTTTTTAGAGGGAAGAAAATAATCCTTGCTTTCATGGGCTACAAAGAGCATTTATACCATAAAAAGAAATAATTGACTTTATTATTTTTTAATTATTTTGATTTATTAATTATACATGGTGAATATAGGGTGATGATGGTTTTGGGGAGGAAAAAGGGTTCCAGTTCCTCTCTCTCCCCTGCTCCAAGCTGCCTGAGACGACAGCATCTCCTGTCCCCAGTGCTCTGTGCTGTCAGGGAGGGGCTGGGCATCCAGCATCCCTGATCACTGCTCCAGGGAGGAGGGGTGGGGGCAGCAGGGCTGGCATGGATGGATGGCATCGTTTGTGCCAGGACTGAGGGCTGCACACGCCAATCCTGCAGCCACCCTGCAAAGAGAGCAAACCCAGGATTATGGACAGGCTGTGGGGAACAGTGCCTGGACATGGACTCGAGCAGGGAGCAAGCTGCAGTTGAACCTCCTGGCCCCCTAATCAGGACTGTGCTTGTGCACCATCTATGACAGAGCTGGGCAGGGTGGGATGGGAGGAGGGGAGCAGGGCCAGGCTCACCACACACTGCTCTGTGTCCTGCTGGAAGTTCTGTTTTGCTTTCTTCACTGGATTCTAGGGTAAGAATTCTTGCAGTCTTTATTTATTGCCAAGCAGAACCACCGTGTGACTGTGTGGAAATACCTGTCGCCTAATTAAATTGTCCAGAGAGGAATTTTGGAAAGCACTTCTAATTCAGGAGCTTAATTTAGGTTGGGCCTGTGCACTGCAGCTTTCTGTCTTATTATTAGATGGAATTTTAATCACTGCAGATCACCCCCCACCCCCAGCATTTTTTCCCTCTCTCCCCATCTCCTAACAACCTGATTCTGGCACAATTCCCTTCCCCTTTAACCCTCCTGAGCTAAAAATAACATCCTCTTGGAACTAGCCTAAAAGAAAAAAAAAGGGGGAAGAGGAAAAATAAAGGAGCAAGTAAGCACTGAACCAGAGGTGTTTAATTAGCAGGAGTGAACTGGAGATGGGCTCAGCAATCATTTTACAGCAGCCTCCCTAGAGGCAGACCAAGCACACCATGAGACAAACCCAGCTGACAGGTCCCAGAGGATGGAAGGTGACTGCTCACAGGGCACTTTAAGCCTGTAACAACTGCAAGATGCAGCACCCATGTGCCTGGATCAAAACAAGAAAAAGATCTCGTGGTGAGTGCAAGGATGCTATAAACAAATGGCCTTAGGTAAAAGTTTCAGTCTGGCCAATTGCTCCGTGCACTGCTGTTCTCCTGCACTTAAACTGCAGCTTCCCATGTAAGTGCTCAGAGGAAGGAGACCAGGCACAGGAGGGATGGGAAGAGCAGGGTGTGGGCAGAGATGGTGCCCACACAGTCACAGAGCTGCCAATGTCTGAAGCCAAGACCTCAGGTGTTTGCTCAGAGTGGATCAAACACCATGAACACACCTTTAAAGTCCATTAAAACACTCAGATGGGAAGCATTAAATATGGTAAAATGAGTAGTCAGGTTCTTTCAGGCAATGGCTGTATGAGTGTCCAGGCCCAAAGGTACCAGCCTTTGATCCTGACATCCATGCAATCCTCACAGGGAAAAACCCTGGGTGGCTCCATGGCCAACAGAGCATGGCACAGGCTGTGTGGGCAGGGAGAGTTTTACCATGGCCAGTTACCCTGCACCTCCAGTGCTGCAAGTGCCACCATGCCCTGACCTCTCCCAGGATGCTCATTTCCCTTACTGCAACCAGCTTCATCAAGATTAAAGGAAAAGTCAGGAAATTTGTCTTGCTTAATCAAGCCTCTGTGACATAACTATAACACACAAGTATCTCTGCTCTAGCAGTAAGTTCTAGAGCAGGCCTGTGTGTGGATGTGGTGAGGTGTGTGGTGTAACTACACACCTGTGCGTGGTGTAACTACACACCTGTGTATGGTGTAACTACACACCTGTGTATGGTGTAACTACACACCTGTGTATGGTGTAACTACATTCAAGAGGTTTTGCTCAAGTAGTTTGTGCTGCAGCATTGTCCCTGACTCTTGTGTGTTGTGCCAGCTCTGGGCATGTGCTCCTGCTGGAGTGCCCTGCAGGCACACAGCTCTGTGCTGCTGGCCATGGGGGGGAAAAGCTGGGCTACTCCAAGGATTGAAATCTGAGATTCTCTGCTTGGACAAAGCCCAGAAACGTCTCTCTATCTCAGCAGTTGGGTTTAGTCTGAATAATCTCCTGGGATTCTCTTCCTGCTACAGAGAGAATTTCTAATCCCACCTGGGATTAAATGTGTAGGCCAAGGCATCACAACATCAATATTGATTTTAAACCCAGCAAGAGCAATATAAACCACAAGAAAGAGAACAGGATAATGCATTGATCTATCACCTTTTAAAGACAGGAGCATTTGGAAATATATATGCATCTATATGTGTCTATACTTATAGAGAAATACACCTATATTTAATACACATAATACCTAATATATTTATTGTGTGTTATATATAATATATCATTGGATTTATGCCTTTTTCACCTCTGCTTCTGCCCAAGGCACACTGGACATTAGGTGAAATGACCAGCTGACACCTGACCTAGGCATAAAGTTCTCCCAGTCCAGCCTGGGATCTGGAAACACATTTGCCAGCTTGAACATATTATAGGTTACACCAGGATGACTGAGAGTATGAACTCTGTCTGGTTAAAGATGTTGGTCTGCACCCCCAAACTGAAGCACTTTCATTTTGTAAATTTACATTCTCATATGCATGTATGTATATATACACACACAAACCCCTAAACTTTTGATGTAACTTTGAGTTGCCTTTTCCTGGTCAGCTGTATTTACCAGGCTGTATTTCCTGCCAGAACCATTAAGCATCAATCATTCATTGTTTCATTAGTGCTGAAATGACTTTCTAATTGACTTTGTAATTGTAGTTGAAAGCAACTTTTGCACAAGCTGCAAGAAGTCCTCTCTGTGTCCTGCCTTTCATCTGCTGTCACTGGAACACAGTGAAGATGCCTTCAGTAGAATGGTATCAGACAAATCACCTGTTCATAGGATATTGCTTTATCTTGTATTTAGTTTTGTTTTACTTTTTATTCCAGGGTCTGATAATGAGTTGATGTTTCTGCATTATGGGATATCTGTCTGATTATTATCTAGCCAGGATCTAAACCATCACACAATGACTCAAGAAATGCACCATGGGCAGCAGAGCTTCCAAAATGTTCTTGACACTTTCAAAGTCTTGGCAACACTTTTTAAATGGCCTCTGGTTTTCAATCATTTTTCAAAGGCAGATTTTTTTTCTAATTAAAACTGATGTGCACTTCTCTGGGCTGATTGTTTGGTGTGCCCTTGGTGCAAGGGCCCTTAGGCTGAGCAGGGCAGGGGCAGGCACTCAGGAGGAGAGGCACTGAGTGTGTTCAAGCTGAGGAACAGCACCAACTCCTCCCATCATCCACATGGAGCATCCGGGGAGCTGTGTCCTTGCTGCACAGAGCAGCAGGAAAGGGAAGCACGAGGGAATGCTGCTTCCCCCCAGCCAAAGATAGAAGGCAGAGTTCTCTCTGCCCTGCTTTTGGCTCAGGAACAGGAGGGGCATTTCCCCACCTACTTCCCCTTATGTTGGCCCTGCCAGCATGGAAAGCAACAGGCTACAAAACCACAGAGGAAACAAATCTGCAATGAGAACAGCCACGCTGCTAAAAGTGCCAGAGGGAAGCAGTTTTGGCTAGGAGGCAATGCCTGGGGTGATGGGGGCCAGAGCTGATTTATTAAAAACCATGCTGAGGCCTTATGGGGCTGTTTCGTGGAGGCTTCAGCAGCCAGTATGAATCCTTTTAAAAGGATCCACATCTCCATCACTGCTTTGGAGAGATCAGCATTCAGGGGACTGTTAACCCAGCTAATCTCTAGTGCTCAGAAAAGTCCCCTCACTAAGGTCATTGTTGCTATTACAAGATTATAGTAAAATAAATACACTTGATTGGTTTAAATGTGTCACATTCTCAGCTAGTCTTGACAAAAATTTCACTGCACTATGCTAAGGCCAGCTGCAATTCCCAAGTCATTATCTTGCCTTT
>VZTT01061114.1:0-23072 GCA_013400855.1 Buphagus erythrorhynchus
CATGATTTTTTTCTGCCTAAAGAGAAGTAAAGAGGTTAATTTTAGCAAGAGTGCTTGCTTAAAATTTATAGAATTCTTCATGTTTGGTGTTAGTTTGCTGATCTTTCATAGGCCAAGTAGCACATAAATACAGAATCAACAATATCTGTATCCCCTTCCTAGATCTGCTGTTATCAAAGGATTATTCTCCTATCGTACAGTAGATCCTAGGCAGAATTAAAATTTTGTGGCCTTGTTGTATGAACTGTTTATCCTGCAGCCTGTATCTGAAAAGCAGCAGTACAGTTGTGTGAGGATCTGAGAAGTTCTTGTGTGACTTAATTTCCCATTTATAGTATCATCTTTGCCTCAAGAGTACCTTATAATTATGAAGAGTACAGAACAAGATAGAGAGACAGGTGGAGAAGGATGGTGTATGAAGCTTTCTAGAAAATATTAATGTTTCTCTTTAGCTAATCCTGTGGTCCATGTTACTAAATAGTTTTGAGTGTGTGATTTACCAGAGAGACTGTTGGTATCTCAACTTGTCTACCTTTTTTCTCTTCTCCATGCTAGTCCCTTGCTTCTACAAGTGAAGTCACTTAAGGAAGATTTGCAGAAAGGTAAAACTCTAGACTTATGCACAGTAAAATCATAGGAAGAGTGACATGACTGGGCTGTACCAGTGATTGGCTAATGTGTGTATTTTAATTTCATAAGAAAATCAATGGTTTGTCTGCTTAGCAAGGGAAGGATTCGAATTTTAACAGAAAATGGGCAGTTAGTTCTAAATCTGCTTTTGTTTGAGTAATGTGAGGATGATTTAAACAAACTTGGCTTTTTAGCCTGAAATTTGTGTTTCATGACAGTCTCACTGTATTGGTTTTGTACCTGTAAACCACTTGAAACCTGTAGGGGACATTCATTTCTCTGCTGTCCTCTCTCATTCTTGCACAGAAACGATCAGTGTGGATCAGACAGTTGCACAAGTGTTCCGCCTGCGGCCCTACCAGGATGTCCATGTCAATGTTGTTGACCCAAAGGTGTGTGGTTTTGCCATTTGTTTCCATCCATTCCATCACTTGACTCAAATCAGAGCCCTGTGACTTTCCACCTACAGTAGTCTGGGGGAAAAAATCATTTATTTTTTATTGAAGGATATTTAGTCTTCTTTGCTAAGAAAACGAGCCTTAGACTTTTGAATTATTTGTTTGTTTGTTATATGTCTCTTCTCTCCCTACCACCTCTGTTCTCTTTTTGAACTCTATGATCCTGCTTCAACAGAGCTTGCTAGAAATGTAGACATTTCACATAATTTTAAATTTTAGAAATTCATGAGGACCAGGCACAGTAAAGAAAAACAGAAAGTAGCCTAGTCAAAAGAAGAGCCATGATCTGGATTTGCATTATTTGCATTATTTGTTATTTTTAAGCCTCTTACAGAGAGGCATTTCCTGTAAATGACTCAACTATTAAAAGAGCTGCAGTCAGAACTTACATTCTGCACAAGACAAAAATCTGCAGGAGGTGAGGCTTCCTTATTGTCATGAAAAGTGGCAGTAATTTGTTTTAATTCAGCTTCCAGTCTGCACTGAGACTTGTAGTACGAATTTAATCCTTGGGCTTTTTCTGGTCACATTGTGCAATGTTTTGCAGCTCACAGTAGTTGAGGTACATGCACAACTTTGGTATTTATTTGTGTGGGCTTCCCCTTTATCTTGCAGTTTTAGGGATATTGACTTGCTTTTGAATGGCCCTTCTTGTAACATCTGGTTATTAAATGAACAGATTGGTGGGCCCTACTTAAAAACAACCAGTAAAATCAAAGCAGTGTTTTTCATCTGTTTCCCAGGAGGTGACCTTGGACTTGGTGGAGCTGACATTTAAAGATCAGTACATTGGCCGTGGGGATATGTGGCGACTGAAGAAGAGTTTGGTAAGGCCCCTGCTGCCCCTGGGCAGGGTGCAGGTGATGAACCCTGTATTTTGCTTGCTGTGGAAGAAGAGAAGTGCTTTACAAAATGTAGAGAATCAAAGACAAAGACAGTGCCAGCAGCTCCTGAGGATCTTGTGCTGTGAGTGGCACATCAGAATTGGAGAAATGGATATAAATGTATTGTGGAAAAACAAATCCCATAATTTCCTACTCCTGCTTTATCATCATTTCCTACTGCTATAAGGCAGTTGATTACTGCCTTGGGTATTGAAAATGCTGTTGAGAGTTTTTTTGCTTATGTTCTGAATTTAAATGATTTACTGCATTTGGAAGGAATTGAATCCAAATGTTTTTCAAGTAGAAGTATGCTGAAGTGTCCCCTCTCTGAGAGTACCACTTAATAAGCAGCTATTAGATTATCTTCTGCCTGTATCTCTGAAGTGCAGTCTTCAGCTCCTCTAAGTGCAGTGAATTAGGCAAATGATCCCAGCTGTGTAAAAAGAGATTTTTAGTTGTCTATTACAGAGGTTCTGTTGGCTGAGCTCTTAGTAGTAACTACACAGAATAGATTTTGTGACTTCTGTTGTAAAAATCATGTTTGAGTGCAAGTGGTTTTTATGCACATTGTTCTTCTCACTCTGAGCCTGCTCTTCTAACACATGTAACTCTTCTTTCTTAGGTCAGCACATGTGCATATGTCACCCAAAAAGTCGAATTTGCAGGTATCAGGTCAGTGCCTCCTCTGAGGGCTTACTGTTACTTATTGCTTTAGCTTCATGAATTTTAAGTATCCAACTGGAGATTCTTCTCTGAAAAATCCTTCACACGTTTCATTGTTCTCTTACTCATCTACAGGTTTCTGTCTGCACCATGGGGTAGGGGAAGGCTTCTATCTGATTTGGGGTAAAAGAAACTAGTAGTAGGGCAGCCAGCTACACTCATGGCCTCTGATGAAGGCCAAATAATTTTCTTTTTATCTCTTAGAATATTTACCCACCCTTCCCAAGCTGTATTAATAGTTCAGAGGGGATTACTTCAGTTGCTTTTGCGGTCACACAGGGACAAGGAAATGTGCAGATGCAGAGGGAAATGGCTGTTTGACATATTTTGGGTTAAACATCAGGTTTTAACCAAATAAATAATCCCTGAATGC
Source organism: Buphagus erythrorhynchus (assembly GCA_013400855.1). Lineage (NCBI taxonomy): Eukaryota > Metazoa > Chordata > Aves > Passeriformes > Sturnidae > Buphagus > Buphagus erythrorhynchus. The sequence goes on from VZTT01061114.1 coordinate 3,069, forward strand.
AGATTTTGGTACATCTTACTTGCTCAAATACTGATTCTCTAATCTTCATATTTAAATATTCTGCACTTCTTTTCTTCCAGGGCCCAGGCAGGTGAACTGTGGGTAAAGAGTGAGAAAGTCACTTGTGGATACATCAGTGAAGACACCCGGGTAAGAGTTCAGGAAACAGGGGGAAAGCAGCTTTTCCCTTCCCTTCCTTTCCTTGCCAGGATTTTTGTAATTCTATCTTGCTTGCAGATTTGTATGGATTATTGGAATTGGCTGTATTGTAAGGTGAAGAATGGCAACAAGTTCAGGACAATGAATCATTATTAAACTTCAGCTCTGCTGTGCTGGCAGCACTAGGAATGACTTGTTAGAGGGGAAATGTCCTGTGATGCAAGGGCCACAGTTGTATAAATTGCTGTGTAACCTCTTCATTTGGGCATTCTAATGAAGTGCTTGGTTTTAAATAAGGTCTTGCATTCCTTTGCAGGTGGTGTTCCGCTCCACTTCTGCCATGGTTTATATTTTTATCCAGATGAGCTGTGAAATGTGGGATTTTGATATTTATGGTACGTAGGTAACTGACCTGCCTGTGACTGGATGGTAGCAGCTGTCCTTTCTGCTGTTACTAGAAAACTGCCTCTGCTGGTTTTTTTTGCCACTATCAGCAAACTAAAATATCCTGCCTTGGGCCTAAGCAGTGCTCCAGGGTGTGTTGTGGTCTTTCCTTAGATCCTTCCTTGCAGTGCCCATTTCTGTCCCTGACTGTGCCATCCTTTTCCTGTCTCTGTAGAGCCTGGGTACCATTATCTCAGCCACAAAATCACTGTGAGCACTGGAGAGGTTTCTGTGGATATGGACAGGTTGGGTGAGGAGGGCAGGTGCAAGTTTGTGAATCCTGAAGCCAGAAGTGTGTGGAAGTCCTGTGCAAAGAGGACCTTGATGTTTTAGATTTCTCTTGACATTGGCTTACTGAGGAAGTGAAACCTGTCTTAGCCCAGCTTGAAGTTGGTAACTTCAGCTGGAAGTATTACAACTTTAGGCATTAAGAATGAGTCACTTCTCTGTGTCATCCTTTTTTTTTATTTTTTTAATTTTTTTTATTTTATTTTCTGGCTTAATTCTTTAGCGAACCTCTTGCCACTTCCTTTGACCATGTGTTTAGGCATATGGAACTGGGCAACTATTCAAATCAGATCTGGCAGGGGATCAGTTGTGCATTCCATGCCTTAAAGACAGTACAGATGCTTTCCCAGCGTGCTGGAAATGTTGGAAAAATGAATTAAAGGTCAGATCCTGCTGGCAGTAAGAGTCATGTTTACATCCTCTGAAAAATGATGCTTTTTAATCTTCTTATCATAAAACAGTTATGCTTTTTAATCATTTTATCATCTTATCTCAGTGATATTGTCCTTTATTATGCACACAGCTGCTCGAATTTTAATAAATATAATTGTCATAGAATCGTAGGGTTAGCTATGCCCCATAGTTGAAGTAACTATTGTTATCTGATGCTTGGGCTATTTTTATTTTACAGGGGATCTATACTTTGAGAAAGCTGTGAATGGTTTCCTTGCTGACCTCTTCACAAAATGGAAGGTAAATAGTTGTTTGAGTTCAGTTTTAATTTTAATTTTTGTGGAATTGTTAGGGGGTATGTCTCTGAACAGTTATACATCAGAATATCAAATTGCTGTGGGTATAAACAAACTGTCAACTGCCTGTTGTCTTAACAAAAATCTTGGCAACTACAGAGAGGAGCTTCTTTAGAGACTAGTGGAGAGTGCTCCTGGTAAATGTGATACAGCCAAGCAGCACAGGACAGACCATTTTGTTATTTCAGAGAGGCAGATGGAGCACTCATGCAGATCCATTAATGCAACAGTCTAGGTTTTGTTAGTTACCTTTGTTTCTGGGTGTGAGGGAGCAGAGGCTGTTACTGTATGTGTATATACACAACTTTCTACCAAGTGTGACTTCTAAGGTTTTCTTTTTGCATTTTTCTTCCTGGACAGGAGAAGAATTGCAGCCATGAAGTGACAGTGGTTTTATTTTCAAGAACATTTTATGAAGCAAAATCTATAGGTATGCAAATTCTCTATTTTCATGTTTCCATTTTTAAACCTATCTCATCTCTTGAAAGTTGGTCACAGGCTGACAGAGACTTTTTCTCTTTTTTTTAATTGCCATGTTGAAAGTATTCTCTGTCAAGCACAGTAGGTACACAGCCATTGTTATGAAAGTACTGCAGTGAAAACCGTACATAGAAGAATGTTGCAAATTTTCCTCATCATACTCAAGCTGTTATATTGGTTTAAAAGCAGTTTTTGTATTGTATAGGAGGTCTGATATTTCTCCAAGTATTTTGGTTTTTTGTTTGCTTGCTGGGGGCTTTTTTTGGTTTTTTTCTTTGTTTATTTTTAATGGAAATAACAGCTTCTTGTAGGAAGAGATGAGTCATTTCTATACATGAGCATGGGATGAGATATGCTTTTCCTTCAATTTCAGATGAGTTTCCTGAAACACATCGTGCATCAATTCGGCAGGATCATGAGGGAAGATTTTATGAAGATTTTTACAAGTATGTTTTCCTCCCAATTCTTTTCACCTCTTGTCCCATAGCATATGTGCAACCTGATGCATGCTTTTGTGCATTTCTTTATGGTTTGTTCATCCCTTCTCACTTCCCCTCATAGCTTCCTCTCATGGGTCTCATCAGGTTGTGTTTTTCCTAGAGTTGTAGTTCAGAATGAGAGGCGGGAAGAGTGGACCTCCTTGCTTGTGACCATTAAAAAGCTTTTCATCCAGTATCCTGTTCTGGTACGACTTGAGCAAGCAGGTACACGAATCCTCCTTTCCCAGCTTTTTTAGCTTATCAGTAAACTATCCAGTTTCAGCTGGAGTCTGGTGTTGTGCTACTTAGTGCTCTCCTGGCTGGGCAATTTGCCTTGGTCTTTCTGTGGAACTTAACAGCATCAATTTTGCCTGTAATTTTTGAATTAATAGTATTTAGTACAGATGTATTTTTCTGTGGGTTTTTATTATATAAAGCTAGTATACAGGAATGATGATCTTTTTTTTTCCCTTCTGAATACTTTTCCAGAGGGCTTTCCTCCAGGTTACAATTCTACCTCAGCACAAGGGAACTACCTGGAGGCTATAAATCTTTCATTCAATGGTAAGTTATGAGCAATGGATAAAAATAATACAGGGGAAGAACCATTAAAGCAGCTGCCAATAAATGGCTGTGGACTTCTGTTGCTATTTCCTTAACACTGTGAAGAGGAGGGGAAGATTAGGTGGTCGCCTGCCTTGCTTTGAAAAGAAGCATTTTGAAAATTTTGCTGCATTCTGTGTGCAGTGTTTGACAAGCATTACATCAACCGCAACTTCGACCGCACGGGGCAGATGTCGGTGGTGATCACCCCAGGCGTGGGCGTGTTCGAGGTGGATCGGCTCCTCATGATCCTCACCAAGCAGCGCATGATTGACAATGGTAAATAACTGCCTGCAGCCTCTGAAGGCAAACACTGGTTTGGGAAAGGCTGGGAAAAAGTATTTACTGTAGGTTGTGTGCTCTGGGAGGAAGGGTTACCGCTGCAAGACTTGTGTCTGCACTTTGTATTGAAATGAGCAGATTTTCAGAGTACTTACAGGCATTTCATTTCTATTGTTTGTGATAGAGAACTGCACCTGTCTGTGCAAACCTTTCTCTTAAAGGATAATCTTGCACAAATTGCATTAATTTAGAAAAATAATTTTTTATATCCCCACAGGTACTGTTGGTTTGTAACCATACCATGGGACCATTAACTACCATTTTCAGTATTATTGCCGCTTATAATATGATGTGAAAACATGTTGGGTCTTCAATTCAAATTGATGATCTATTTTGTTTTAGCATATTGGTCCTGCTTGGTCGATAGCTGAACTCCACTGTTGTCTGTTTACAGGGATAGGTGTGGATTTGGTATGCATGGGAGAGCAACCCTTGCATGCTGTGCCACTCTTTAAGGTAAGGCTGCTTCTCTTCTCTCTGTTCCTGCTACAAACCTTACTTATTTTGTGACTGGCTGGATACAGTTAGTTGATTCTGAATTACTCTTGCAGCTCCATAATCGCTGTGGCCCTGGTGACTCACGAATGGGTGATGACTACAATATCCCACACTGGATAAATCATAGGTAGGTGAATTCTATCAGCTTTTGCTACACACTTGTGCTTTGCTTTACTCTTCATAATCTCTTTAATTCCCTTTCTTCTTTCACTGTTTACCTCCTCTGCTTTCCTTGTGAAGCAAAGGAAATATTACATTACTCTTGCAGAACTCTGGGCATTAATGCAACCTAACAGAAATGACAGTTTTCAAATGAATGTTTTCAAACAGCTGGTGGGAATCACTACAGTTGTGTAAATCAGAAAGAGTTGTAAATGGCACAGTGGAAGTGTATGTCTTTCTGTGGAAAGAAAATGAACTGGGCAATGCAGGTGCTAAGCATATTAAGAAGTGTCTAGGCTGAGGCTATGCAAGCCCTGTCTTTATAGGCAAAGAGGAGCTTCTCTCAACCATCCCTCCGTGTTTTCTATACATTTTTTATGCACAGAAAGGTGTCCCATATTCTCTATCCAATAGCTGACTCAGGTTCCTGGTCTGTCTAAACTGTGTAGCAAACAAACAAAAGCCACACTGTTTTTTCTTTCAGTTTCTACACATCCAAAAGCCAACTCCTGTGTAACAGCTTCACTCCACGGATCAAGCTGGCAGGAAGGAAGGTGGGAATCTTTCTGATTTCTATTTTCTTACTAGCTCATCCAATACCTCTTCTCAATCAAGTATCACAAGTATTCCATCAGCTGGAACTAAGTTTCTGTGTTAAAAGGCTGTGAAAGCAAAGCTGCAAGGTTTGTTGTAGGGATTGTGAATGAGGGATTAGTTTCTAGGTCTTTCCTTTCTAGATAAAACTGGGTTTTAAATGTTTTAGCCACCATAAAAATTAGTTTCATTCTCTAACAAAGAACTCTATGGAGAGGAAGAAAGGTGATTAGAATTGTGTTTTTTACACAAGTTTGTGACCAAGTATCAGTATTTAGTATTTCTGAAGTTGTCTGGCTGCCTCACTGAGTCATCAAGCTAAACTTTGTCTGCTTGGTCACCACTGGGGTTGTTTCCTTAGAACATACTGACTGATTCCCTTCCCTCTGTCTTTCCTGTTGCTCTCTTTTTTTTTTTTTTTTTTTCCCTTGTTTGTTTTTTTGGTCACTTCACGCTTCCTTTGTTGGACCCTCCAGCCACTGACAGAGAAAGCAAAAAATAATCGTGATGCCTGTAAGTAATCCTGTTCTGGAATGATCTGTCCCACTGACTCCCAAACTGACAAACAGCTGCAGTAACACAATGACACTTCAGCACAAGGAAGGGACAATTGCTACAGAAAACCATCAAACCATTTGAGTATTTCCTGTTTCTGTTACTGGGGATGCTAATGTGCATGTGCCAGTTGACATCTTGGCAATTACTCATTTGGTGTTTAGGATATATGGAGGAAAGGCATTATGGCCTCAGCCAGCCTGATTCAGAGGCACCAGCTTTGATAACTGAGCTGCTCCAGCTGCTCTGTTCGTGACACTTTGGGATTTCTTTTGGAATAGATACTTTCCTTAGGAGTGAGAGGTGGATACTCTGACTTGTGGATCTTGAACATTCTTACATTCCAGTACTGTGTGATTTTTATTTCAGCATTAGGAGCTCCAAAGGATGCTGAGAATGCTTTGCCTATCCAGGTAGATTATGATGGCTATGATGCCCAGGTGTTCAGACTGCCAGGCCCAGCCAGAGCCCAGCGCTGCACCACTTTCAGGTGAGAGCCTTGGGAGTGCACTGCTTCTAGAGTAGCCATGTTATGTGTGCTTGATACATAAAATGCATGGAGAAATACAAGAAGAATTGATCTTCACATGCTCACAGCTCAACAAAAAGCTTCATCTGTCTGTACCTGATCTTCATGACTGGTTACCTGGTATTTTACTTGTAAAATAGTATGTGGAGTTTAGGAAGAGGCATAAATATATTTTTCCCTTAAATCTTAAATTTTGTTTGAAGTGGTATAAAGCTAGTCTTTCTAGTAGATTTTTCAAGGCGGTTAAGAAAGTATTTGCACATTAGACTGGCACAGAGTTGAATAAATAGATTGTTTGATACACTGCTTAGTAACTGGTGAACAGAGTGGTGAGGAGTCCTCCCTGAAAATGATGCCTGTCTGAATGAGAGAATAAGCAGAAAAGCTGGGTGCAGGTTCTCAACTATTCCATGTCCTTTTGTCTGAGGAGAAAGGCTGATTGTTCTCAGGTCCTGGCCAAATTAATTGAATAAACTATACATTTCAGTGCTTTTTCAGAAATATGGGTCTGACAAGCTTGCTTTGAAGAACTTTTTTTACTTTACTTCTTTCAGTAGTATTGCCTAACTCAGAGCGTGTGGACTCACTTGTTAATATATTAATTTGAGCAGCCTGTAGGAACTCATGCTGAAAGATGCCAGCACAATTTAAATAGTTCATCATTCCAAGCAGTTTCCCTACTGCTACATGTTCCTGGCACTGTAGGCTGAGGTCTGGTATCTACGAGGCCACATCTCTACCAGGTTGGTGTGGTGTCTGTAGGATTGCAGAGGGAGGTGAGCAGGCCCTTTCACAGCCCGTGTGCTGGAACTGTTGCAGTGTTCTTGTTGTNGAGGGAGAGGGAAAGCCGCACGAGGAAGAGCTCCAGCTCCTACGATGTGTCGTGCAGCCCCTCCCTGCAGAGCCGCACGCTGCCCCCGGAGGAGGTGAGGAGCCAGGCTTCTGACGACAGCTCCCTGGGCAAGATCTCCAACATCCTGATGATCCCACGGCCTCACCTGCACCAGTGTGAAGTCAGCAGCTCCTTGGGCTATACAAGCACCAGAGGTCAGCCTGGGGCAGGTGGGAAGGTGCCTTTGGTGGGGAGAGAAGGGAGAAGTTTGTGTTGGCCACTGCCAGGCCAGCACAGTGGAGATGGTGCTTGTATAGGCACTCATGGAACAGCTTTTCCATAGCTCCAGCTGCAGCTGGCTGTGCATTCTCCCTTTGTCATCCTTATCCAATTCCATTGCTTTTTTTTAATGGCTTGTCCTAAATAGAAGTGTCCTGACACTGATTTGCTCTTTTCCCTTGCCTATTGCCTTCTTTAGCCCATGACTATTCTCCTGTGCCTGCCTGCAGGCGTGGACATACACAAGGAACTTGTATTATCCAGGTCACCTATAATCTGTCAGATGGGAACTGACCTTAGCAGTGAGCCTTGGGGGACCCTGCTTATAACATTTTTCTGTGGGGATTTGTTGTCATTAAGACTCACTTTCTGGATCCTTCCTTTTGACAATGTACTGCTGAGCTGTCTCAGTGTGTTAGCAGTGCTGGCACTCCTGTTTTCTTCCTTTCCAATTTAAGTTTGTTCTCAGGTAGTATGCAGTATCTTGCACAAACACAGCTCATTTCTAGGTAAATTGTATTCCTTCTGCAACTGCTTCATCTTCTGTAAAATTCTATCTCTGAAGGTTTTTCTCGTTTTTTTCATGCCATGCTGTGTGACACTGCTACCATATCTATCCTGTCACAGGAATTGCAGTTACTAGTGTGGAGCTGCTCTCACACAGTGTACTTGACATCACATCTACCATTTGTGTTTTCCCCTGCTGTCAGTAAATACAACTCTTTTCTTTCTTTGGTATTTCTTTTACTCCTTTAATTTGAAGGATAGTTGTGTGACCCAGCTGAAGGTGTTCAGCAGGATGAGGATGTGTGTGGATTAGGACTGGCAGAGAGGAAAGAGTTGAAGAAGCTGAGATTTTTCACATGTTGTATTTGACAACATAGAATGGTAAATGAGACCCTTCCTTCTCTTTGGGATTTCCACTTGTTGGGAAGAGTAGTTGCTACTTATCTGTCTGGTATATTTTCCTCTCCTATTTCTAAATAACTGCACTTCTGTTCTACACTGAATAGTGACAACTAACTGGTATCTGGTGGAGATCATGTCCCATGTCTCCTGGGGGTAATCCCTGATTTCAGTGCTCAGATCTGAGTGTTACAGAAAAGCACGTGTACAAGGCTCAGCTCTCGCTTCTACTGTGTCTTTGGTACTCATCGTGAAGTTTCTGTTATGTCAGTCTTTTGATTTCTCAAGAATTCTCAAAGGTCTGAGTAGTTCTTCATAATTGTCTTAGCAAGTGGTTTCTTTATGGATTCATTAAGTAGAAGTTTACAGTTTACAGCCGTGCTGTAATGGCAGACGGGGGTAATGCTTTTTCTTGTCTGGGTTCTTGTTTACATTGTAACTTTCAGGCTGGATAGGAATTGCTTTCAGCTTCTCTGCCTGCTTATTTCTTAGGTTTCCTTATTTCCCCTTACCCTGGGCAATCATTACATCCCTGAGCAGTTAATTCTCTGGTGCTTGGCTCCTGCAGGATCTCACCCTGGCTGGGTTGTGTTTTGCAGATTTCCTGGAGAACACGCTGGAGTCGCAGCAGCGCGACTCCAGCGCGCCGGGCCGGTTCCACGTGGGCAGCGCCGAGTCCCTGCTGCACGTGCGCCCGGGGGGCTTCGCTCCGCAGCGCGCCCTCATCAACCCCTTCGCGCCGTCCCGCATGCCCATGAAGCTGACCTCCAACCGCCGCCGCTGGATGCACACCTTCCCCGTGGGTGAGCTGCTCACAGCGCGCCTCCCGCCCCCGGCCCTCTGTCCTTGTCCAGGACTGGCACAGCAAGAGAGCCACCAGAGCTCCGCTGTAGTGAAGTGCTCTGCACACTGCACTCATTCGTACACAAATGAGTGTGCAGGCCAGAGCAATCCTCACTTGGGAAATACCTCTGTTTGCAAACAAGCAGCAACAGGTCCAGAGCAATTCCCTGTTGAAGGGAATCATAACTACAATTTGGGTTGATTTTCTGATGCTGGATTGTTTGCATAGTTGTTTAATGCCTTGTAAGTAGGCCCTCCAAAATGTTTTTAAAAATATTTTGCTTCACTTGCTTCAGAGGAGATGGTAGAGGTTCAAGGCTCTGAATATTTTGTGAACATGCTTTCTTAATGTCTATTAGCTCTCATTGCCTATGCTGTTGGCTAAAGAAGGCTACAGGCAGCAGAGGAACCAGTGCAGATGTGGTGATCAATGATCCAATTGTAACTGTGTAGGTCCCTCAGGAGAAGCTATCCAGATCCATCACCAAACCCGGCAGAATATGGCAGAAATGCAGGGCAGTGGGCAGCAAGATTTGACACATTCCTCGGCAGAGCTGCTGGAGCTGGCTTACCCTGAGGCAACTGGCAGGTGAGACATTGCTCAGTCTTGAATGTTGGGTTTATAGAGCATGAAATCAGGTCTGTAGATAGCCAGCTAAGCTTTATTTCTCTCCTGAGGGGATGTGAGTGGCTGGTTCTTTGCTGCCCTGCAAAGGCAGTGCTTTGGTTATTGCTGGAGGCAAGGAACAAACAGTATGGACAGATGTGGAATGCTGTCACAGCCTTCTCTGTGCTCCCTTGTGCTGCTCCATCTCTGCCAACATCAGTGAGGGAAGAGGGGCTGAGGGCTTGTTGTTGCATTTGCTAAAAGCAGGGAATGGCACGAGTGAGGAAGGCTGTACAAGCCAGGCTGGTTTCTTTCTCTGCAGACACGTCAGCTCTCGGCATCCAGGGGATAGTGGCTCCTTCCTGAGCTTCGGCGGGGCGGAGGAGTACGGGAACGGGCTGGGGGCCGGCCCCGGAGCAGGTACCGGGCAGGGGCGGGGCCGGAGAGCTGAGCCTGGGGCAGGGCTCCGGGGGGACGGGCACTGCAAAGCAGGAAGAGCCAAGGATGGGAAAACAGTGACCCGTTAGTGCACTCACTTGGACTTCTTGGTGTTTAGTAGTTCTTTGGGTTGCTCTGTTGGTTTTAGTTTGGTTTTGTTTAGTGTTTCTCTACTTCTCTAGGTGTGTTTTATAAAGTTTATTATAGAAAGATGCTCATTGTTTACTGATAATAAGCTCTCAGGCAGTAACTGAGTTCCATAATAACAAAGCAGTGATTTCAGACACAAAAAATAATTAAATATGCTCTGGTATTCAGAAGCCTTTTCTTTTTTTTTTTCTTGGTGGAGTTGCCTTAAGCTGTTGTCCATTAGAGAGAAGACATGTCTGTACTTTCACTTGGAGATTACCTCTATCTTCCTTAACTTGCCCAGACACCTGAATTAGTGGAAATTCTCAACATTTCTTTTCAGCCCTGTAGATGGATCAAGGTGCCACATGAAGCACTCTGCTGTGTTGTCTATTTTTTCTGGATATGCATTTTAGCTAGGCACATGGAAAAAAGTTGAACTTTTGGACTAGAGCATTCAATACTTACATTCTTCTCTCAAAACCAATTTAAAGATTTTTTTTGAGACTAAATTTGCCCTTCTGAATTACGTTGGATTACGACAATTTTGTTTTCCCTTATGCCTTGCAGAACCATAAAGAAGTTAGCAGGCTTAATTTTCTTGTGCCTCATCTTGTATTCACATAGTCACATTAAAAATTATTTTCTGTTGCTTCCTTCTGTGGATTTCATCTGATTACATTTAATCTTCTTGCTTTACATTTTTAGTATTTTCTGGCTTCCAGATAGGCTCAGTTTGTTTTTGCAATTGCTAAACTGCATTTCAGCTGGATGCAGTTTGCACAATGTAAATGCAGAGCATGTCCTGGCAATAAACATGCTTGCATTTTACAGACTTTCTTTGTATCTGTAGACCCTCACCTATCTAGAGGAGCCACATGGGTACTCAGTGATTGGACTGAGAGTTCTCCCTTATGGTTTGAGTCACCTATGGAATGAAACAGTTTGGGAGGCAGTTGTGTTGTTTTCGAATTTCCAAAAATGCAATTTCTTACTGAGCCTGCAGCATAGTTTGGTGCATCATGGGCTTCAGAATGAAAAATGATCCCATCTATTTCCCCTGGGGTTTGGGATGTTGTCGCTATTGCCCCGCAGATGGAGGTGGTGGCTCAGACAAGTGAATCCTGTTGCAATTCCCGGTGTGGATGGCAGATGGCAGGAGGAGCTGGTGAAAGGTGAATTCTCAGAGCCAGCTCCCCCGAGGGTTACTGGCATCATCACGTAGCAGATATCTGCCCTTCCTCTTACAGGGCAGCAGCTTCGGTGTTGATACCAATTTCCTGGGTAAATCTACCTAAGCCAGTTTTAAACAATAGTTCCTTTTAAATGTTTGGAGGCTTACTGAGATTTTTATTTTGTTAAATGGCTTTAAAGGCAGCAGTTTTTGTCTCCTTAGCAGCTCTTTTTCTCTCATGTGCCATACCAGGTGTTCATAGGAGCTTATAGCATCTACTTTTTAAGATGTTTCACCATTTTGGGGAGGAGGATTTTGTTTGTGTTTTAGCTACTGAGCACTTCTAGTGAGATGTTCAAGTTTGATCTAAGATGTATTTTTTCCTCATTAATTGGCTTAGTGTTTTTTTCCTGCTGTGCAGAACCCTGAGATTTTCCATGCAGAGAAATTCTGTATCTTAAAATATCATCACGCTGCTGATTTATTTTTATTTGAAATTCAAGAGAAGTGCATAATTGCTTAAAATAAAACACATTACTTTCTTGTAGGGGTGAACTCAAAACTCAAAACTCAGAACAAGGATTCCTTGGAAGATGCTGTCTCTAATTCTCCAGATCCAAGTAAGCAGGAGAAAGATTTGGAAGAGAGTTTGCATAGGTGGGAAGATGGGGAGGGAAAGGGCATGTACATATATAGAGGTATCAGGAGGTGGTAGGCAAGAAACTGAGGAGCCTCCTTGGCTTTTGGCAGTGATTTATTTTGGCCTGCAGTAATTTGCAGAGTCTGCCTGTACTGTCTCACTGTGGTTGCAGTTCTGTAGCTCTTAAGAGCATGTGAAGCTGTTTGTTGTGTTACAGCTGAAATCCTTTCCTTACCAGACACTATTATGCAAAAAGCTAAAGCTGCTGAACTCATATCTGCCTCTCAGTATAAAAAGTTTGTTTGGTACCAGCTGGCTGAAGTAGAATTAGTACAGTCAGTTTCTGAATTTGGTACCATTTACTGGGAAATATCTGCCTTCACTTCCTAGAGAAATAAGTGTGTCACTGCTTAAGAAAGCATCTTCTTTGTAGCAGTGTTCCTGCCATTGGTGTTAACACTTCTATAGTAAAATAAATTTCTGTCTGTAGGATCTCTATGACAAGAAGTTAGGCATCAGTAGGTGATATAGATTGTTTGAATTGGGTCAGAATGTAATGCAGTGGTGAGCTGATGATTTGGTATAATCTAGTTAGCTTTTCCTTTTCAATGTCTAGTTTTACATCCCTGTAATCTCAAAATTTCAGCATAGCTCTAGGAAAGGGTGTGGGAAAAGATTGCTTTCCAAGTTACTATTTTTCTGGTCTTCCCACCCCTCTGGATATATCTTCTGTTTTTATAACTGTGGAAATACTCCCTTTTCTGCTGTTGTACTCTTCCAGAAAGAGGCTGGTCTGTCATTCTTTCTCTCCTCCTCTCCAGCTCTTTCTGCAGTTGTCTAGGATGCAAAACTGGTCTGATTTTCTTGTTCAGACTTGGAATGTTGATCTGTTTATTAATAATCAGTAACTGCACCTGACTTGCTGTAATTTTGGAAGAGCAGTGGCTATGTCAGCTCTAGCTTTCAATCAAGAGGAAATTAAATGTATTAACTTTGAATGCCTTTTGCATGATGGGATTGAATCAGCATGTGCACTGCATTGTTTAACAAACTCTGTCTCTTTCTCTCCCTCCCTTCTTCTCATCCTGTTTTCTTTTTCCCTTCCCATTCCACACCCCTTTTTGTCCCTGTTGACTTTATGCCAACTCTGTTTTTCATCTCTCATTCTTTTAAACTCTCCTCTTCACTCCCTTCTTTCATCCTGCTCTGCACCCTGTTTTTCCACGGGTGACCACACGTGTCCCCCTGGTGTGCCCCCATGACACAACGAGGCAGTTCTGACACTGTCTGCTCCCCCCATAGTGCCAGGCTTCTGTTGTACAGTTGGAGTGGACTGGAAATCCCTCACAACCCCAGCCTGCCTCCCTCTCACCACGGATTACTTCCCCGACCGCCAGAGCCTGCAGAACGATTACACCGAGGGCTGCTACGACCTGCTGCCAGAGGCTGACATTGACAGGTTTGGCCAGCACCTCCTCTCTACAGCCCTGTGCTTAAGGAGCAGGTGATGGAAGAGGATCACTGCAGTGTGTACAAGTGAATGATGGATTGCTAACAGAGCAGCAGAATGCTTATATTGTTGTTTTTTTTTTTTTTTCCAGTGATACCTTTGGACCTTTTCTGATGTTCCCACCTGACAGTGTGGTGTGATTTTATGTTAGAAATTGTTTGCATACAAATTTTTATGTCTCTTTTTTGTTGTGTTTTGATCAAAATATTCAATCTCAAGCCATCATCTCTGTTAATCTACTTTCTAGCAAGTATTTTGGAAATACTAATGAGCAAATGCATGTGGACACAGTATTTAAGATGCTTATCCTCACTCTAAAGGATATTTAGTTTAAAGAATCTTGATGAAAAACTGTGTTAGTTGGACAAACAGAACTTCTCTGCTTGTCTTGGAGGTCTCTGGTAACTATTCTTTAATAGGGTTAGTTTGGTTTTTTTTTACTGAAGCAGTCTCATTATCTTGAACTTTTTTCAGTCTTTCCATAACTTGTAAGATATCAAAAGACCTGCTCATGTTGCTGCTTTATGGGAATAAAAAAATCCTGAAGTATTAATCAGGGTGATTGAAATACATAGGGAGTAATGGGATTAATGAAGAAACACCTGAAATAAATGTCAGTAGGAAGGTAAAGTTCAGAGCAGGAGTTGTGCTAAGATGAATTTGTCCTCTAAGCCCTGCCAGCTCTCCACTTCCTATTGTGGGAGAGACTGGAGCAGTGCTGCCCACTGGCATTCTGAGCTCTCCTGAACATGTACAAACTGCACTGAGGCTGCCTGCAAAGTGCTCAGAAAGCCATCTTTGGGGAATTTATTGTTTCACAACTGCTGTAGGCAAATTTGTTCCTAGTTGCCAAAGTGCTTTCAAAGGGAGCAGTAAGTATTGCCAGACAGTTAATCACCCTGTGTCAAAAGGTGCCCCTTTCCCCTCCTGCTCACACAGGCAGGTGTTCCAGAGCAGAGCTCCAGTAGGTGTGTGGTCAGCTTCCTTATTCTAGTCTGCTTAACCTTTGTGTTCAGGAGGGATGAGGAAGGAGTGCAGATGACAGCCCAGCAGGTGTTTGAGGAGTTCATTTGTCAGCGTCTCATGCAAGGCTATCAGATTATTGTGCAATCCAAACCACAGAAGCCAGCCCCAGCTGTGCCACCCCCTCTCAGCAGCAGTCCCCTCTACAGCAGAGGTGAGTGACCTGAGCTTGACAAGTCAGGCTTTTCTCTTTCCTTCTGCCAGTCCCAGAAACCTCGAATTAGGCACATCCACCAGTTGCTCAACACTTTGTTGCCTGTCCTGTGGTGGTTCTGCCCATGGAAGTTCTAAATGGGTGGTGTATGAATCTCAAGTGCTCTTCTTTGCTTATGACATTAGCAAATCTTAACTGTAAGAGCAAAAGACTCCTTGTGCAACTATTCCCTAAAAGTGTGGCCTGAAAGATGGATTTTAGCTTGTGCTGAGTTCAGAAGGCCACTTCTGGACTCCAGTTCTGGAGTCTCTTTCTATAGGCACAGTTTGTTGATGGAGTTCTGAGTACTGCAGTAAGCTGAAAGGGTTTTGCTTTTTACAACTAGGTCTTGTGTCAAGAAATAGACCTGAGGAAGAGGATCAGTACTGGCTGAGCATGGGCCGTACTTTCCACAAAGTCACCTTAAAAGACAAAATAATTACTGTGACTCGGTACCTGCCAAAGTGAGTATCTCTCTGCCTGAGCAGTTTGCTGTCAGTATTCAGATGAACATTCTTCTCCAGCTCTGTGCTTGCTTGAAAGAGCACCACCTTTCTTTTTAGGAGAAGAAAAAGAAGCACCAGTATCAGTAATACTGAGAGTAATGTTTGTGTTTGGTCTTTTAGGTATCCATATGAATCTGCTCAGATAAACTACACCTACAGCTTGTGCCCCTCACACTCTGACTCTGAATTTGTCTCTTGCTGGGTAGAATTTTCCCATGAGAGACTAGAAGAGTACAAGTGGAATTACTTGGATCAGTATATCTGCTCTGCTGGCTCAGAGGATTTCAGGTGAGAGCTCATTTTCCATCTAGACTGTTCTGTGTCCTAATTGCCTCTTTTCCTTTTTGACCTAAAATTTCATCATCAAGTTCAACCCACGAATGCTCAGTACTCCAGGGAGAATATCTGGCCTGCTTTCACTGTCAGCTCCCAGCAGCTGTTGCCTTGTGGGAACCTTGCTCTGTGTTGCTGCTGCATTATCTGACCTTTGACACAGACTCTTGATCTCAAAATTCAGCATGAACTTCTTTTTTCCCCTGCTACAAATGCAAAGAAATAAGATGGCATTTTGTACCACACAGATGCTTTTCTTGGCTTCTTACTGATTTCTGAATCTGACTCAAAACTTCCATTTATTTTGAAGCTGTTGCAGGTTTTCTTGAGTGCTGGGCTTGACTGCAGTCCTACTCCTAAGCTGTGGAGCAAGTGCTTACCAGAAATATGGAGTATCTCCACTAGTATCAATAGCTTTTTTGATATCTTCTCTCCACACAACCAGTCTTTATAATCTTTACTTTTCAAGTCTCAGTCAAAATACCTCCTACGCTAATGTGCACCTTGAAAATTCCTTTTTGCTTGAATATTTTTAGAGAAAAAGCTTTTGGGGCCTATCTTTTAAGAAAAGAAAGCATATCCCTGTGTGACAATTCGTCTGAGGATAGCCTTGTTGCCAGTGACATTCAAATTGCTGACCATTCCTTTGCACGTGTGTTCATTCTGTCTCAGGTGGTCGCTGCACTCGCTGAAATGTGCAGCAGGTAGATTAATATTTTAGATTCTGGAAAACTCTTCCCAGGAAACTGCTGAGCTCTGTCCTGCCTTCCCCATTGCTGCAGCCTTATCGAGTCGCTGAAGTTCTGGAGGACGCGGTTCCTGCTGCTGCCCGCCTGCATCAGCGCCACCAAGCGCATCATGGAGGGGGAGGCGCACTGCGACGTGTACGGCGACAAGCCCCGCTCGGACGAGGAGGAGTGGCAGCTCCTCGATGGCTTCATCCGCTTCGTGGAGGGCCTGAACCGCATCCGCCGCCGCCACCGCTCCGATCGAATGATCCGAGTGAGTGCCGGCCCCCGCTGGGGCTGGCTGTGACCTGAGCGGCTGAGGGGGCCTTAGCAGGGACAGCCCCGTCCATCCCGGGGGGACACGGTGCCCGTGTCCCTGTAACCCGGCCCTAGAGGACACTGCTGACCCGTGTGCTGTGGCAGCTTTCACACAGTGGGGCTTGGTAACAGCTCGAAGGAAATCTTCCTGGGATGATGAGCATGTTGTGCTGCTGTGACTGGAGCCGGGCTCGGGGACCAGCGGGGCTCGGGGACCAGCGGGGCTCGGGGACCAGCGGGGCTCGGGGACCAGCGGGGCTCAGGGACAAGCCGGGCTCAGGGACCAGCGGGGCTCGGGGACCAGCGGGGCTCAGGGCCCAGCGGGGCTCGGGGCCCAGCGGGGCTCAGGGACAAGCCAGGCTCAGGGACAAGCCAGGCTCGGGGACCAGCCAGGCTCAGGGACAAGCCGGGCTCTTCTGCACTATCTTGGCCTGGCACTGCTCTGTTTTACACTGTGGCCAGTCCTTTCTTACCCAGGAGCCTGATGCCCCCTGTTTGCAGATGTGTTCTCCTTTGTGCTGCGGGTGGGCTTAGCCTGGGTGCATGCTCTGCCCTGTGGTGCAGACAGTTCATCCAAAGGGGTCTGAGGTAGTTAAGCTGGTCACTTTGAGTTAACTTGGGTTGGTTTTGTGCTGCAGATTCAGGAGAAGGATTGGGAAAAGAGAAACATGTGAGTGAACTTTTTGGTAAACAGTAGTTTCAAGAGGCTGAAGAGAAACTGGCTAATGTGTATTAAATCCTGTTCCCATTCTCACAGTAAATGGGTAATTTATTTTGAAGCAAATTCACCTTTTCCAGAATAACAAACATTTTATTTTCAGAATAGCATCCACACATGACACTTGGCTATTCCACTTCTTGTTTACCAGTGGTTTGACTCCCTTTTTAAAGTGTGCTCAATAAAGCCCTGCTGACATGAGGTGGTGTGTTCTTGCTTACTAGTTAAGCCTAGCTTGACTAAGTCTGTGCTTCCATTTTTTCTTTGTTAGAAAGGGTCTGCCATGAAAGGCTTGCAGATTGCTGGTCCAATTCCCACTCATTCTCTGGAGCAGTCTGGGCCTCCCATTGGGAAAAAAGGAACCTCAGCACTGTCAGCTCTGCTGCAGATGGAAGCCAGTCAGAAGTGAGTCTCTGCAGGCTGTGTGAAGAGCCTGGAACATCCTTCCTGCATATTGCACCTGGGCTGGCTAAAGCACATTTGGGCAACTTTGCCTCATGTTATGTTAAATACATAAGAGATTAATAGTTTTAATGCTAAATTAGTATTAGTCGTGCATAATAAAACTGAGTTCAAGGGTCCATGTTGTTTGTGAGGGGTGAAAGGTACTTGAGGAATGTTGGATCTGTGCCTCAGTGTGTGGGAAAGCAAATATCTGAAAATAGAGCAGTACCCCTCTGCAACAGTTGCTTTTGGGGGGAAGCTGACACAAAGTATGTTTGAATAAACTCTGCATGCCTTCCTTTTCTTTTAGGACACTGGGGGAGCAGCAAGCAGCCATGCTTTCTGGGAAGAGCTCGGGCCAGCCTTCGGAGAGTGGGAGCATTGCTATCACACCCACCTATATGGACAGCCCTCGGAAGGTAAGGCCTTCCTGGCCTTTCTCTAGCTGCTACTTTTATATAAGAATTCCTCAAATAATCAAAGATTATTTCTCTTAGCACTTGGCTACATCATACCACATCATACTCTGTAATCCAGTAAGGGCTGCTCCAGTACTGGCCTTTGTGTGCAAGGGCAGAGGATTTCAATTCTGTAAGCATGACAATGGTATGGAATCCCTGGGATGCCATCTCAGCATTTTGCTGATCTAAGTGCTGTTTGCTAATCAGTGCATTTCCTTTGCTGGTAGCATATTTCATTTCAGTCATGGCTTGACTATTGGGTGTAGCAGTACAGTGTTGAGTGCATCTGTGTGCAGGCTGTCTTGGAGAGCAAAATCAACCTCTGGATTGTGACTGTGTGAGCACTGAGTGGGATTTTAACAGCAGGAACTTGAGTCTCTTGCCTCTGTTTAGAGGAGGGAGTGTGTTCCTGAGAAGTGATTTGGATGTCATTCCTTCTGGCTGGACTCCAGGCTGGAGAAGGTGGTCTTCCTGGTGCTTTCTTGAGTCACTTAGGCTGAGGGATAGCACAGTCTTTTTCTGTCAACTGTCCTGTGAGAGCAGGAACTCCACCTCCCAGTCCAACCAGGAATATTTGATTATTTTTCTATGTTCTGACATGGAGGTCTTCCAACAGAAGTAACAATGAACTGAATAAAGATAGAGGATTTAAGTGTGACCTGTCTTTGGTTTCAACAGTTCAAATATTGCAAAGAAGAAGTTCTCAGATTCACCACTATCAACCACTTCTTTCAGCATTTTTCTCTAAGCATCTAATGTTTCAACACAATGTTTTGTGCCACCATCAGGAGCAAGTATTGTGTTATCCTGGAGACCTAGATATTCAAGGTTGAAATGGTAGAACAACTGTGATTTCCTTAGTACTTGACACTTACTCATAGTATTAGTGTTTGGAGAGCACAGATGAGAGTCTGGAGCAGGATGTGCCAGGCCTGGAAGCAGTAGGTGCTCAAATTGACTTGAGGCATGTGTGCAAATTTCCACATCATAATTCAGGCTTTGCATGCTTCTCTTCTACCATTTTGAAAAATCAGCTTCTCTCTTTAAATACAGAAATCTTAAATGTCCCTTTCTACCAGTAAAACTGGTGAAAATTCCATGTGAGATACAGGAGAGAAGAATGTTGTGTCCAGTTGTTCTGCATGGCAGAGAGGGGGAATAGTCAAAGTGGGCTTCCCTAGCAGTAGCACAGGAGTGTGCTGGGACCAAATTGGCAGACTTTTGCTACCAGAAAATGCCATCCTGAGTAATGTTAAAAGTAATGTTCAAAAGCCTCTCTGGAAGGCTGACTGGAGACTCTGGAAGAGTCTGTTATCAATTGAAGGCCTTTCATGCTGCAGCAGTAAACACTCCTGTAAATATTTACACACAGGGACTGGGAGACAAGCAATTGGAATCTCCTAATTGATGGCTCATGCCTGTTGGAAAGATGCCAGTGGGCAGGCAGCATTGTGCTCACTTGGAAGCAGCAGCAAGTATGTGCCTTGTGTCACAGCCCCTGCAGGGCTCCTCTGCACAGGGAGATCTGGCTTTCCACACACTTGCAGCCAGAGAACTGATAAATTATCACAGCTGAGGGCTCTGCCAGCAGCCAAGGGAGCAAATGCCTTTCTAGGATGCTCTTCAGTGCTTGAGTTACTCCAGACCAAAACTGAGCCACTGGCTTCACTTGACTTTGTTTCAGAGTAGAACTGACAAATCACTTCAGCCAGTTACTGGGCAACACAGTGTGGTTTTAACCCAGTGAGTTCCCTTGAGCCATGATCTCTTTGAGAAGTCTTTGCCTTTATGGATCTGTTTCTGCACTATGTAAATTGCCAGTCATGTAACCCTGGCATTGATTCTTTCCAGAAAATGTTTTATATGTATGTACCAAGGTAAGCTTCATCTTAACTGCAGGCTAGACAAAAATATTTTGCCGAGGGAGCAGAATAAAGAATTGCAAATAGGGAATGAAAATCTAGGTGAGTTCCACTGCATTGTCTTATGTGATAAGAGAATCTTGACACATCTTTGAATAGCAGCTGGGGATAAATTCAC
>VZTT01061115.1:4773-16420 GCA_013400855.1 Buphagus erythrorhynchus
TCAACTGACCTTTCAAGTATGGAAAATAAAACTGATTTTAGTATCCATCTTCACAAGGACCAGAAAAATTCAGGGCTCTTTGAAAACTCCTTTTTTTTTTTTTTTTTAATATATAAAGCAATGAAAGTGATAGAAAAGAATTTACACAGATAGAAGAAGTTGTTGCACAGTAAGTTGCACATATTCTCCTAACAAAATGCAAAACCAATGCATATTCAGATAGTGAGACAAAAAATATTTCTTTAACTTTAATCCCAGTTTCCTGTATTTCAGTTTATGTNTGCCTTTCAAGGGACCAAACAGATAACTGATGGTGGAACCAGTGACATCAGAAAGCTGGGAAAGGAAGAGATAAGGATTCTACTTACAGTGGTTAAGCAGTGGGAACTGTTTTGGATGGTTGAGCATTTTGAATGAAGGATATTTACCTATTCTTCCATGAACACACAGAAACATTCAGATCCAGTCACTTCTATATTTGAATAAATTTTGGGTTAGCACTTCAATTCACTGAAATTAACTAACAGAAAAGGAGATCTTGTATAATATGACATAAAATATTTCTAAGTAGTAGGTTTTCCCCTCAGGAAAAAACTGAAAGGATTATTTAAAAGAAATAAAAACAGTCTGAGAGCCATGAAAGAGAATAGGAAGTGAGAACTTCCTTAAAATAAGGATGGAATTAATAGAGCAAATGCAAGTACAGGTGTCTGCTTTCTTCACTCAAGTCTGTTAATATTCCACTTTTTTACTCTTCCAGACTACTGATCAAACTGTGAAGTATTGAAACTGATCTGACTGTACGACATATTCTGAATCTGCTGTGTTAGTTGTGCTGTATGGCAGGACACACGTAGAGAATGCAAGTGCTGCAGGTCAGATAGAAAGTGATCTAAACTTTAAATGAGCTTTGGTAGCCAAGAGATTTCCCTCTTCTTAGGGAAGGCTGCTGGATTAGCAGTGTCTTCAGCAGAGGAGAACATGATTTCCTGCTGAGCATAAGACAGCTGATCTTCTGTGACAGTGGTATGTCCACCAAAGGCTTGCTATGAGAGATTGCATTTCCTCGTGTGATATCTGACTACAATGGGCTTCAGAGGCAGGGCTCCCACACCACGAGCTTGTGATCTGTCTGTGCTTTCTGTCAGTGCCATGCCAGGAGCTTAAGTGAATAAAAGCTATGGAAAACAACAGTTGCATGTTGCTATCTGTGCTTTCCTTCTGCTAAAAGAGGCCTGTGCATTATTTTCGAGCAACAAATGCATGGAAATCAGGCACATTGTATGTAGGTACATCTGTTCCATGTGCTGCAGATCTCCTGTAACATCACTTAAAATTTAGTGAACAGCTTGAGGCATCTGATTAACTGCCCAGCATTTACTTTTAGGTTCACAGGCCAGATAGCTGAATCTTTGGGTGGGAATTCTAAAGGTATTATCATTAGTTGCTGCAATCCTATTGACCTCTAATGGGAGGTAGATACACATTTGCTCTGTGTTGTAACAGCATAAACCACTTAGTATGTAAGTTACCAAGAAAATTATCAACTGATCAATTAAGTGATGGCAATAGAAAATACTTCTTTGGAAGTGTGGATGAGATGACTAATTCATGTAAGAAAGAGCTCTGCAAGAAAATAAAGAAGTGAACAAGTTTTGTTTGTCACAGGAAAAAGTTTCTCTTTCTGAGGTGGAAGAGTGTACTGTGAAGGCATTCACTGGGCCACAGTATTGCAGACAACAGGATTAAGATGTGACCAATGTTTTTTTTCAAAGTTAGGAGCACTGTGATAAACAGTAACAGGGAAAACTAAGATGAACCTTCAGTTGTGCAGCTATATTGCAGAAGTCAGAAGATGGCAGTCTTTGCTCACTGTTGAATTTGATGCACAGCTAATCCTAATAACAACTGAGTAGTGAAGAACAAAATGAATATGCATCTCTCTGTGTATTTTTAGTTGTTAAAATTTAATTTCAAGTGCATCTTGATAATGAAAAAAATGTTAGCTCTTTATTTTTTTCTTAGAAATCACTTGTGTTGATGGCAATCAAAATATTTGTTTATATTCACTACTCCAAACAAGAAAAGAAAAGCATTTTTAGTGTAAAAATGCTCTGAATACTGTCTAAGACAGCTAAAAAAGGCACAGGTGAGCACAGAAAAAGGTGTCCAAAAGGAGGGTAGGCAGAGGCTGCTCAGTAACTGTGTACACCTGGAGGCACCTAAACCTCAGCATCCAATTACATTCTGCTTCTGTCCAGGTCAAAAGTCTCCTCATAAAAGTAACAAAGAATTTAATACATTTTTAAGGCACACAGGGATCCAGGAATTAGAAAGAAATGGGTCACTATTCCCCAAAGGCTTGATCCAAAAGGTAAATGTTGAACATTCCCAGTATGCAGAGTAGGGTCTGTATTGCCCATTATATCCTGCTGATCCAGAGCATATCAATGTGCAAATTTATACTGAAGTCTTCCTGACACGAAGGGAAACTGAGCTTTTACCTTATATGTTCCTAGTTGCAAAGCAAGGAAACACAAGCAGTTCTACCCCTGCTGATAAAGGCACTGCATCATCATTAGGAATTTTTGTTCTGGTCTCTTCTCACATGTGAGCAAAAAGCCATCTTAATTTAGAAAATTTTTACTGCGATGAAACAAAACACATAAATTTCTTTCAACAATCTTTGGAAATAAAGAAATCACCCCACCACCTAAGGACCTTATCCAGCAGGACATACAGACACAATAATTTTCCAACCTCCTTCTGGCACAGATATTTTGAATGCTTTCTTGACAAGTGTCATGGTTTAACCAAATCAAAACACAGCCCTGTACCAACCACTATGAACAAAATTACCTCTACCCCAACCAAAACCAGCACAGCAGACAGCAAGGTATACCCTGGTCTTGAATAGTTGATAATCTCTCCTGTAATTAAAACAATGTAATTGGCAAGGGACTAGAATTTGAATGTCTTGTATTTTGGTGAGTGTCCTGTCCATCTGTCTGCTGCAGCCCCATGTTTCCTTTTACCATTCTAGCAAGCCTTTGTCAAGTATATGCAAAAAAACCCTGCACTTTCTATTAAAGGACTAAGAATTTGGACACTGGGGGACTATGTAAGTCCCTTACAAGAGACACTGTTTGCCAACACCACTGATTTAGTGCTGGAGGTTTCCTTGTGGGCACGAATTAATTTTATGTATGTACTAGGAATCTCACAGCACTCCTTCAAGGGCATCTTGGATGGGTTTTAAATATCTTCTTTCCTGAGGGAACCAAGGTTGGAGGGATGCTTGACTTCATCAAACACAGAAGGGATATGTCAGAAACCCCTACTTGGAGCTGGGAAACAAAGACCTTCCACAAGCAGCTGTCTGCACTCATTTGGACTCACCTAGAATATCATATGCAGTTTCAGTCACCACAATATAAGAAAGATATTAAATTATTAGAGAGCATCCAAAGTAGAACAATAAGGATGGTGAAGGGCCTGGAGGGGAAGTTGTATGAGGAGCACCTGAGGTCAGTTTGGATGCTCAGCCTGCAGAAGGGGAGGCTGAGAGGAGACCTCATTGCTGTTTGCAGCTTCTCCTTGAGGGCAAGAGGGGCAGACACTGACTAGTGACAGACCCAAAGGAATGGCTGGATCTGTGTCAGGGGAGGTTTAGGCTGGATATTAGGAAAAAGTCCTTCACCCAGAGGGTGGTTGGCCATTGGAGTGGGCTCCCCAGGGATTGGTGACAGCCCCAATCCTGACAGAGTTCAAGCAATGTTTGGACAATGCTCTCAGGCACATGGTGTGACTCTTGGGGATGGTGCTGTGCAGGGCCAGAACTTGGACTGGTTGTCCATGTGGGTCTCTTCCAGCTCAGCATATTCTGTGATTCTGAGTGCCTGGGCCATCCCTACAACTTCACTGCTAGTCAAGATATGATGTGGATGTGGAACCCTGGGGTCACCATGAGCTGCATCACATTCAACTTTGATCCTTCATTCTTCTGCCTTATCTGTCAGTGACATACAGGTATCTATCCTCCTGAAAACAGTTGTTTTTTGGCTCTTTTATTAAAGCATTTTAGTCTCAACTAGCATTCTTTCTATCCATCATACAGAATGGTTTATTTTCTCATTACTGACTATAAAAAGGCAAGCGGAGGGTGTACAGCAAAACTTCATTCCATATTCATTTTTGGCATCCAATCATTTAAACATAGGTTTAAAAAGCTCTATATTTGAAAATGTTTTTGATTCTAGTCCCATTTAATAGGAATCAAATAATAATATCTCTAATTTGTAACTTCATTTCTATCAAGGCTTGATTATGAGCTAAGCTTTAAATACATGGAGACTTCTTATATGCTAAGTTCAATGGGCTAGAAGAACATCTTTAGCAAACTTTTTGGCCTTCCTTAAGCTTAAAGTCTCCAATTTGCAGCCTAAGACAGCATGGTTAAATTATTTTTGCCTGTTTGTTGGACCCCTTACTTCTTTGTGTAAGTAAGTTACTATTAGTTACTGAACTACTGAACACCACATACCCCTCTCTCCATGTTTATCAAAGTAAGGAATATTTTACCTTGTTTACTTACAGGTAACCAAATAAAAATACAAAAGACAAGAATTAAGTCATTGGATAACTTGTCAGCTTAAAATAACTGAGACCAGTTTGGAGCCAACGCACAAATTTGCAGCCAACATACAGTGTTTGGATCAATATTGCTACGTGATGTGGATATGTGGAAATCTGCTAATATTATAACAAGAAATAATGAATCTATGTGTACATGTACTTGCATATGTTTTTATTTGTTTCACAAACACAAAATGAGTCCACTCAGTCTCCCTAATTCTGGCTCTTCAATGCTCACCTTGGTCTCTACATAACTACAGTCTTTGCCAATGCAATCACTCACTACTTCTAAAGCAACTCAAGGCACAGCAATTAAAGAGCAGACACTTATTCAAACACAGACTGTCTTTCACTTAACCTCTGCTTATCCAACCATTGTGTAATGCTGAGCTGAGTAAAGGAAAGAAGTAACATTTTACTTAGCTTGAAGTGTTATGACTACAAATATAGGACATTGCTGGAGATGTTAGCTGTATGACTTTTTTTGGCTCACTATTCATGCACTATTGGACAATTTTTAATCTTTTTTTCCTTTCTACTGCCTCTAATTTGCTGTTTGAAGCAGAAAATTCAGCTATGTGATCAACATTTTTCTGGCACATTTTGCCTTATTTTAGGGCAAGTGAATTTAATCTTCTTATCAAGATAAATAGAACAATACCGCTTCACAATGTATTCATTTAATATAGTTCCAAAATATCTATTGGCTTACTGAGAAGCTGCTGTATATATTGTGTTTATTCAAAGTGGCAATACTAAAAGATGTGGTCACATTTCAAAGTCTGTAATGAAATAAGATACATTTAAATCTTTCACATGAACAGCCTTTGAAATTCTTCTAGTATCTTGAGATAACATATACAAATATCTTTTTCAATAACACATCTTTTCTAAACAAATTCATCTTTTCTAAATAAAATTTTACATTTTATTTATTCTCAGTCTGTCCTTATTTCAAAGCTGTCTTTTATACATCTGCTATTTACAGCATTTTACAAGCTTAGGTGCTGTTTCTTAAACCATAAAACGAGAAGAAAGAACATCCAGATCTATAAGCTGATTGAATTTCATGGATTTTTTTAGTTGCATTTTCAGTGCAGCTCTTTTTTGTTACTTAAAGGATCAACACCACTCCTGATTATGTGCAAAAATAAAACTGATGCTGTTATATAGACTCTTTAAGTTTTTGGAACTGTCTAAATATTGCTCTGAGCAGCTCAGACCATTTTGTTCATGAGAGCATAGGAAGAAATGTGAAGAAGATATAATAGAAAGACAAGATAAGCAGTAAGTCAAATCCAAATTGCCTTCAACAGAATTGTATGTTGTCTTAGCAAAGCTTGATTTACAAGGGGAAAGGTTTAGATAAATTAAATAAGCTGACAACAAAAAGCATTGACATTTGAAACGATTTTTTAAAAAATAATCTATAAATTTTCTATGAAAATATGTAACTCCAAATGCTGTATTATAGCACTAACTGATATAATTTATATATTTCCTGAAAAGTCATGGTAGATCCACACTTCCAAGGACTTTAAAAGTTAATAAGCTGTTACTTATTTGTGGACATCATTAGATCCTTGCATTGATGTGCAATAGCACATTTGATAAAAAGATGGTATTCCTCTTATATTCTTCCTGAAAATAAATGTTGCATATTCCTGAAGCACTTACTTTGATTTTTATGGTATTTATCTTATCTCCCTACTGTTTGGTAGAAGTGTGATAGTTATGGTAGCATGGTTTCAGTTCAGAAGGGACCCTAAAGATCATTTCATTCCANGAGAGATTTTTCACACCACCCCCCCCCGCCCAGGGGCGGGGACACCTCCCACTAGACCGGGTTGCTCAGGGCTCCATCCAATCCAGTCTTGAACTTCCAGCGATGGGACAGACACAACTTCTTTTGGAAAGCTGTTCCAGTACCTCACCACCCTCACAGGGAAGAATTTCTTCCTAATATCCAATCTAAATCAACTCTCAGTTTGAAGCCATTCCCCCTTTTCCTGTCACTCCAGGCCCTTATAAATAGTTTCCATCTTTCTTGTTGGTTCCCTTCAGGTACCTGATGGACAAAATTAGGTCACCCCAAAGCTTTCTCTTCTCCAGGCTGAGCAATCCCACTTCTCTCAGCCTTTCCTCACAGCAGAGCTGCTCCATCCCTCTGATCCCCTGGGTGCCTCCTCTGTGGTGGCTCCAGCAGGTCCCTGTCCTTGCTGTGCTGGAGCCCAGAGCTGGATGCAGCCCTGCAGGTGGGGTCTCAGCACAGTGGGGAAGAAAAGTATTAAGCTGTTTTGGTTAGGAATGTTTAGAGCCATGACTTCAATGAATGAGGTCAGCTTAGCTTCAAGAATGAACTTTATAATATGTTCCATTTTAACTGTTACACAATAATATTTTTCATAGAATGAATACAGTTAAGGACACTATTTTTAGTGATGAAATACCTTCACAATTTCAGCTGTAAGGGACCAGAAGACATATCTTGTCTCATCAGTATTCTTATGCTCTCTGAAATTGTTAAGATAATGAGACTGAACTCATAAAGATCCTATTTAACATCATGGTAATACTGTCTGCATTGCACGTACTGTCTCCATTGCAAATGGTTACTATTTATAAACATGTACATATATTTTTCTGTGTTGCCATGATATTAAAACAACCTTTATACCAACATCTAAGCAGCCTTTAAAATATATTTATTTATGTAATAATAGCAATAACACTACCCCAGAATTATGAAAAAACAGCTTCTGCAAATGAAATTTTTGACAGCCTACTTTGAGTAATTTCTTGCTGAACTTTCTACCTTGAAAGTTAATAGGAGTTTAAACATTAATGACATAATAGTGAGTTTGTTCTGTGAGCTCATTTAGCTCCACTTGCTATACTACATGCCAGATGAGGAAGAGGTAGAGAAATGTAGAAGGAAGGTCTCTGGCACAAAGTAGAGACAGGTAAAAGAAACAGAAAATGGTATGAATGCCACCTCTCTGCAGGTTTAGGAGGGCTGAGAAATAGATATTTTCCTACACTCAATTATTTGTAGAATAAGATTTGTCTGTGTAAATTTGAGGCTCAAAATTCTTAATAGGGTAGCAGGTTTTGCCACTCAGAAGCGTCCCAAAAAAAATTTTAAAAAGTCTGAGGACTTGGAGTCTTTGAAGTGAATCATAGCTGTGTTATTTTTTTCTCATCTCCTTCAAATATCCATAAATTTTTTTTATGAAAGAAGTCCCATAAATAAATATGGCAAATTAATACATTTTCTCAAGGTAATGTCAATCCCCACTGAACAATCTGCAAGTCTGTTCTATGTAATGCTTTTAAGTGCATTTTAATTTCATCAGACAATAACAGAAGCAGCTGTTGTAAATGATACCACTGCTGAGTGCAGAAGCTGAAGCTTGGAAACTAATGACACCATTGAAGAGATAAGAGTCAGAAATAGTATAGAAATGTTTTAAATTGTCTCACAATATGTTCTCTTTGGTAGCATTTGGATATTAGCCCCAGTGTCAGCTCTCAGTCAAGAGGTCTGCAGTGGAAGAAAGTGGGAATAGTAAACCTTGTTCCATCTGTTTTGCTAAAGTCATCCTTGTTTCTGCATCTATACAAGGTCAGAACATTCTCTTCCTTTCTATTTACTTATATGTGCTTAATATGTGCACAATAATTTTAAGATATAAGAAAACAATTCAGAAAAAAACCCAATCACCTAAAAACCAAAAAGAATACCCAGGAACATATATTCAGCTTGTCTAAACTTTCCTGAAGCTAAAGAAAATATGACTGTTTTGCTATTCTGTTTGTCCTTCCATCTCTCCATCCATTTCCCTATCAATTTATTCTCCCCAGTATCTATTCCAATATTTCTAAGCCTATTTCTGGCAAAATTAACAACTAATTATCCAGTGGACCTTCTGGAACATTTAACATTTTGGGAACCTATTTCACTTTTGGGAGGATAGTAGAATGAGGATAAACATTTGACTTAATGGAAAAGTAGGTAAAACATCCTTAAACTGAAGAAAATCCCATTTCCTATATAGAACTGAAATGTATAAGTACTGCTCAATTTCTTAGTGAAAAAAAAAAAACAAAACCAACAACAAACCAAATTTAAAATTAATATCTGGAACAGAACTTTTATTTCCAAAAAATAAGCATGGAGGAGGAGACAAGATCACGATGTCTCCACATGAATGTTTCTATCAGCTATTCTTCTCTTTCAAAATGCAGATACCAGCATCTTTTGCAGTTACATTTCTATAGGAGAAAGCCTTTTCCTGTCTTTCATGCTTTCCTTCTTTTTCTGTTAAAAATAAACCCACCAAGATCCAACAGATTGTTTGAATCCTGCTTTAAAAGGTGAGGATTTGACCAGCTGCATTGTTTAACCCCACAAGCACTGCTAATCTGACAGCAGAGAAGCATTAACCTCCTGCATGATGGGACTAAAACAGGCATAATGAGGCTGTCACCATCTTTTTTCCTTTCATGGATTGCTTGGAGTCCGAAGGAACAAGCAGAGGAACTGCACATAAATGTTTAAAGATGGTGAGTCAAGTGGATGAACAGCATAGCACATCTAAATTTGTAACAGCAGGTCTTCAAGACCCTGGGCAATGCTTGCAATTGTGTTTTCCTAGGGAGCTCTAAGGAGGTAACCCTTGGTGACTGCAGGGAAGGTGTGGATGGCTCTTGGTTAAGGAGAGAGTTTTTAAATAAAATAATGCATGAAATCCAAATCATTCAAGGTCTGAGTAATTTTGGAAAACCTGGTTGCCAAATATATATTTTTAATACATACTTTTCAAGTGACCTGGAAAAAAGAGGAGTTGGCCGAGGGATCACATAAAATGTCAGAAAAAGAAGGGCTGGAGAATTCTAAAAATACAAGATGACTCCTATAGCAAATTTAGATTCTGAAACAGTGTTGCAAGTGTCTCACAAAAAATATAAATTTATATAAATAAAACAAGGTGTACAGAAGAATTTCCATTGCACAAAATGTGGTCATAATAGTTACTTCTATCAAAATAGTTCTTTAAACTTTCATAAGACTTAAGAAATAACAAAGAGTATTGCCAACTAGAAAAGCAAAGTGCAAGAAATGACAAAATTAAAAAGTATGGCTTGCAGGCCAGCTCAAAACCTAAGTTCTAGATGAATTCCGTACATTCAAATAAAAATAAGAGTTATTCCCAAATTCTTTATTTGTTTAATTTCATAGTATTTATTTGAATATGTTAATTTCTGTCCTCTCATTAAACCCTCTTCTGGTCTTAAAGTTGCTCTTATTGTCTTTTTTTCTTTTTTCTTTTTCCTTAAGTAAAGCCTTTATTCCAATGTGTTTCAATCTATGTTCAATAGCTCATTTCTTTTGGTGGCATTTTATTTTTCTAATCACTGGTGCTTTTCTACTTTTTTCCCACTCTCTTCCTCTCACACTCCATCTCTCAATTCCAATGCCATGCTTACTTCCCATTTTTTCAGAATGTATCCTAGAGTAAATTCACACAATGTTTCTAAGGAATTTTTAACAGCTGATTTGAAGTAAGAATTTATATCACAGTAAGAAGTTCATAGAAAAAACAAGTCAATCCAAACAACATTTATATCTTGGTCTCCTACTTCAGTTATTCTTAATAATTTTCAATTAACCAAATACCTTCATCAAACACAGATTAATAAAATAAAAATTGTCTAATGTTGGTTGCAATGGAGCTACAGTGTATAGATACATAATAATTTATGTTTTTTTTTCATAGCAATACTTTTGCATATTTCTACCATGTACATTCAAGTTTAAATTTTTAAGGAAAAAAGATGTTTTAATCTAATAAAAAGTGGGAAAATCCATTTCTAAATTATCTCAACCTGTAGCAACGGACAGATTAAAATCATGGCAAGATGATTAATTTCTAAGTGATTGTTGCAACAAATGTACATATCTAAGTAATGTAAGAAGCAGTATAATTTACGTTTTCATGCCAATTAATGTTTGAGCTTTATAGGTTATAATATTGTTCATTCCAAGATATATTTCTCACATATACAATTATTGGGATTTTTTTAGCTAAAAGAGAGCTAAAGTATGTATATTCTTCCTTTAAAAAAAAAAAACAAACAAGATTTTAGGTATCATACATGAGTGTCACCAAGACCACTTTGGGAAACCCTCATTCTCATTCCTCCACTGATCCTATGCTGTAACAACTTCCAGAAATCCCTGTATTTCCTAACATTTCAAAATCATTGCAATAGTCATAAGGCCAGTTTTTCTTCTGGTAACCCATTGGCTTCCCCTCCTCGAGCTGTTATTAACTAGGTGCTGTAACCCATTAACAGTTGCACTACTCAGACAGAAAGAGCACTCAGTCCCTCTCGAGGCAGCACAGCACTGAAGGATTGTTTGGAATTGCATGGCAATATTGCTCCTGCTCTGCCACTGGAAGCAGGAGGAGAATCTTAGTGTTGTGCCTTTGCTGCACCTGTTTTTTTTTTTCCATCCGTATAATTAGGGGTTTTGTGTCTGATCTGGTATTCCCAGTCGAGAATCTTCCTCTGCCTGCAGACTGTTGTTGAGAAGGGACACCTGTTTCTGTGTTTGTTGTGAGATATAGAGACTTGCAATGCAGAAAAGCAGGTTTTGGTCTCCAGAAGTGCCTCAGTTCTACATCAACCACCTTATTTTAGCATCTCCTTTTCTCACTAACCTTTCTCACTGCTTTTCTTACTCTAACTCTTGAAATTTTATGTTTACAAATGCCATTTTTCACCTTTTATTTTTATTCAGGGTCTAACATGCTAAATAAATCTACTTTTAGTATAGGGAGACACTATAGTAAAGTCTGCAGTACATGTCTGCATTCAGGCAAGAGTCCATCTGTCTTCAAAATTCTTTATGGCTTCTTTTTATTGTTGCTTAATTTCAGTGTCCTTCAACTTGGCATACATAACAATCCTTAGAGTCAAATTGCAGTTACGTACTCATGTAGAA
>VZTT01061115.1:22981-40912 GCA_013400855.1 Buphagus erythrorhynchus
GGCAGATTTTTAATTTTCATTCCCTGTTCCTGAGTATTATTTGAGTTAGCACAGTCTGCTACAGAAATCTAATGTGATGTGAGAGCCTTTTTCTCTTTAAGTGCCCAAGGAGACCACGGGTGTGTTAAGACCGTGTTTGTCATAAATAAACTTGTTTGTTATGCTTTGAGAGAACTTAATTCCAGGGAATTAAGATTAAATTAAGCATATAGATTAGATTAGATTAGATTAGATTAGATTAGATTAGATTAGATTATGGTTAGATCAGGAACCTGATTTCAGCTTTAGCTGAAAGGTTTAGGTTACTTCTGTGGTTATTGCACAAGAACGCAACCTCATTCCATTTTAAAATAAGTGCTCATGTTAGCTGGTGCGATTTTTAATCTGAATTTTCCTTTTGCAATATTAACTCTAGCCATCAAACTTTCAGATTATTAAAACTGAGTGAGCGAGAGATCTATCTTCTTTCTTTTCAGAAATTCATGAGATAAGGGAAAACAGGGTTCTTCAGGGTTTAATTATGATCTTTGCTTTACTTTTCACTAAAATTTTGTTATATATATAGCTTAGCTTGAAGAAATCTATACTAATTCTAGAAATAAGTTTTCCCACTCCCATTGTTTTCATTTAAATTATTTTTATTTACTGTATTGCCATGGAAATTGTTAAAAAGAAGTGCCTGTGCTGTTAACCTGACATTAAGATCTTCCAGTCTTATTCCCAAGAGTAAATCCCATGGATCTTAAAATATTCAGGAGAATTTAGGATTTATAAGCAAAGATGAGTTATTCTACTTTTTGTCTCTGTTCAGAAAGCTTATTCTGATGCAGCAGAGCCTTCCAAAGTGCTGCAACTTCAAGCCATTTCTTTAGCATAAGAAGTGGGGCATATTAAGATTGCTCAGAAGAGATTTCTAATAGGAGCACCTTGGTCCTGTAGGAGGTTTCTGTTTTCTCTTAATAATGTGCCAGAAGGGACATATGTTGCTCTTCACTTATGCTCTGTGTGACAGATGCCTGATCTTGTCAGAGAAATCCAAAATACAGTTTTAGGACCACATATGAGTATGGTATTCTGCAAGTCATCCTACACACTTGCACATTTGGCAATAGGCAACCAAAAACTGAAATTTATATTTGTTTTGTAATACATGGTGATTTTAATCACTGTAATTGTAAAATAAAAATCTATTTTTTTCTGTGGTTTTATTTAAATAAAATATTTGGTGTAATTCTTGAGGAACAAACTTACATGCCATTAAAAATTCAGATGCCATTAAAAATTCAGATGACCTCTGCATAGGGAATACTGATAAATTGCTGACTGCACATAAACAAAAAATGTAAGTACAAAAATTGTTATGTAAATTATTTGTTTCTAAATATGGTGACAATAACGTCTTTGCACCTAAAATCTAGCTGGCTGCATTGTTTAGCTGATACTTTATCTAGTATTTAAGTCCCTTCCTCGTTTATTTGTTCAGAAACCATTTAAAATCCTTGCAAGATGTATAACGTCTTTTCATAAATAAATGAGTATCTGAAATGTTGCTGGACAGTTTATAATTTTTAATGTCTTAGATGAATTGTTGGTGACCTTCACACATGGTCTATTTTTCTGTGCTTCATCTTAAAATCCAAATGTCAAATTCTGGAGTAGACTCTGAGGTACTTCAATTAGAGAATGTTAAGAAGCTGAAATGATTTATTAATAAACTATAGAAATGATGTTCACTAGAATAAGCAGTTATTTTGTCACCCATATGTAGATTTAAATTTTTCTAAGTTATTTTTTGGCCTCTAGTACTTTTCTAAACGAATTTACTCTCAGCAGCCAGAAGACAAGGTTGCATTTCAAATGTTGCTGAAAAGGAGAAAGTAATATAATACATGCAAGTTCTCAAGATCTGCACTATCAGTCCAATGAAAGTTTCCAGTCAATAACATACAACTTACTGCTTCTAAGCCTTCAAAGCTTTTATGCCTAAAATGACGCCTTCAAAACTTTTTTCCACTCCATTTGGCTAAATAATCCATTTGCAGCCATAGAGTTCTAGTGATTTAGATCAGCTACAACTTTTTCCATGTTCACAAATAAATGAATGGTTTGGGTTGGAAAGGGCCTTAAAGCTCATCTTGTCCCAACCCTCTGTCACAGGCAGGGACATCTTCCACTGGACCAGGCTGCTCAGAGTTCCATCAAACCTGACTTTGAACAGACCCAGGGATGGGACATCCACAACTGCTCGGAGCAATCTGGGTCAGTGCCTCAACAGGCTCACAGGAAAGGATTTCTTCCTAATAACTGATCTAAACCTACTCTGTCCGTTGTCCTGTCACTCCATTTCCATGTAAATAGTCTGTCCCTGTAACCTATTAAGATTTATGAGAATCATAGCAAGTTTCCAAGGCCCATGGAATTCAACAGATCATTAAATACATGCCTCTTATTAAAATACTTGCAAACTCTCCCTCTGCTTTTTTTGACCTCATACAGTCTGGTACTAAGTAAACCCCTTCACTGATGTACCAAAGTCTTATTGTTTTGTGAATTAACTGTCTCTAAACACATAGATAATCACTGCATAAATAGTTTATCTGGAGGGGAAAATTAGTCAAGAATCAACTCCTTTCTATTTGATTCAGATAGAGAAGACAGTTCTTACTCAAATATACACATTTCATGAACTTGACATGACACATTTGCTTTGCACTTTCGATTTTACTTCCTTCCTACCTTTCATTTTGTGCCCACCTGCATTTGGATTCCTCCTCATTCAGGCACTGTGACTGTCTCATGCCATATCTGAATATCACACAGCATTTGTTTTCTTCTTCTTTCTGTCTCCAGCAGTATGTGTAGTGTCTTTGAGACAGTGTTTACTACTGAGGTAGAGAAATGTTAGTGACTACTGAGCACTTCAGGGACAATCAGTGTCTATTCATTAGCATGACTATAAGATTCACATTTAAATAAGAAGAAATTAACATACAAATCTCCAAAGAGTTTTCACTCCTATCTGGATGGTTTATCCATGATGACCTGCAGTCAGGTGTACTCTGAAACACCTCTAACCCTGAAGGGATGTTGTCTCTTGCAGGTCTCTTTAGAGGACCAGCACGACAATCCTGCCACTTTCCAGCTGCAATTAGAAGTGATGATGTTCCTGGTCCTCAGCTGCCTCCAGGAAGATTGTCTCTGCCCTAGATTTTCTAGGGTTCTCAGTTCAGAGGATACATTTTGGGCACTGGTTTTGAGTTGTATTCATACTTTGTCCATTGATCTGGGTGCTTTGATTCAACGTACCCAGTAAAAGAGACACCCTTGGAAGCAAGCACTGGGGAGCAGGAATCATGATCACTGATGTGACTCTGGAGGACTTGGACTCAGAGAGAGAGGTGCACAAGCTGCAACAGCAAATGTTGCCCTTCTAGGTACCTCAGACCTGAGACCCTGTGCTCAGTACTGTGCCCTCCAGCATGTGCCATGGGGTCTGTAATGGTGAGATCCACTCATTCAGTACCTGGGATCCCACTATGTTTAATCACAGACCATGACATTGTTTACTTTGGAAAAGAACCTTAAGATAATCAAGCCAAACTCTCAAACCAGCAGTGCCAAGTCCACCACTAAACCATGTTCCCAAGTTCCACATCTACACATCTTTTAAATACCTCTAGGGATTGTTACTCAACCATTTTCCTGGAAAATGTGTTCCAAGACCTGTCAGCCCTTTTGGTGAAGGAATTTTTCCGAATTTCTACCTAAACATACAGGCACTACCTGACAATTTCATCTTGTTTTAACACTTCTTACTTGGAAGAGGAGATCAACCCCCACCTCATTACACCCTCCGTTCAGAAACATGTAGAGAAGATCTCTCTGGAGCCTCCTTTTCCCAGGCTAAACACCCCTAGCTCCCTCAGCTGCTCCCCATCAGACCTGTGCTCCAGACACTTCCACAGCTCCACTGTCCTTCCCTGGACATGCTCCAACACCTCAGTGTTTTCCTAGTCATGAAGGGCTCAAAACTGAACACAGGATTTGAGGTGTGGCCTCACCAATGGCAAGCACAGGGGAGGGTCCCTGCCCTGGTCCTGCTGGCCACACTCTTTCTGATATAGGTCAAGATGCCATTAGCCTTCTTGGCCACTTGGGCACACTTGGAAGTCATCTGTGGGCATCACCAGTTGTTCTTGATCCTCTCTTTATTACACAGGAAAAATCCACAAAGTAAAGATGGCTTCAATGACCCATGTAAGAGAAACTTTTTCAAGTGTGACTTTGCCTGTAAAAGTGGGTTGCTGTGAGAAGAAACCAAACCAAACCAAACCAAACCAAACCAAACCAAACCAAACCAAACCAAACCAAACCAACGTTTTGGTGTGTAATTCTGCTTTCTTCTTTCTAATGCCTGTGTATGAACAGAGAGAAGAAAAATGCAAGCAGATCCATTTTTGTAACACCCTTCTCTCAGAGAACTTATCCCACAGAATTCTTCCAAGCAAATCTTTGAAGAAGTCAGAGAGGTCTACAATCTTAGAGTGAACAATCTGAGTTGTTTCATCTTCTCAGACTCTTGGGTTTTTTAATTGTGGACTTGATCTACTGATACCTTTGCAAACCATTATGCTCCCTCAACAATCACCAAACCAAGCCAATTAGAAAGACATTGTTTTGGCTATGCTCCTAATATGGCTGCTCAGAGCTACAGCCTGTTATGGTGACTATTAAGTGACTGTTAAGTGTAACAAGTGACTAGTAATTTACTTCCATTCCAAGAGTGCTAATTTTGTCTTACATTTTTTCCCTATCAGTTTTTGTTAATAGTATTGTTTGCAAAGTTTGTATTTTTATTAGAAAACAAATGTTACTAGATTTTTCAAGATTATCTCCTTCTATATTTTAGTCTCCAAATCCATCCTGTAATCTAATGCAATGATTCCAAATGTTTGAACACATAATTCCTAGGTAATTATCCATAACTGGCCAATTAGGGAGCCAGTTAATAAAGCTTTGGTTTTTGTGTTGCACTATTTCTGAAAAGAGATATTTAAAAATTTGATAGGTAGATTTACTGGTGATTCTGCAACTTTACCAGTGTCTGCTGTAAATGTCTGTGGTAGATTGTCTGTGGCTGGCTTCCAGATGCTCTTAGACTCTCCCTTCACTACGAAACAGATGAGGAGAAAAAAAGATGGAAAAGTCCCTGGCTCATAATGAGGGAGAGCTTGCTTCCTGTTTCTTACAGGCAAAATAGACTCAGGCAAAAATAATTTCATTTATTGACAAAATAGATTTAAGTGGAAAGAAACAAACACAAATTAAAACAGCACCTTCCTTTATTCTCCCTTTTCCCAGGCTCAAGTTCAGCTCATCCTGAGCTCACCTACCTCCCCAGCCCTGAGCAGTGCAATGGGATGGAGAATATGAGGTTATAATCAGTTCATGGTTGTTCCTCTCTACCTTTTCATCCTTCTCATGATTTTCCCTTGTTCCAGCAAGGGACCTTCAGGTCTTCAGTCCACAGGCTGCAGTCCTTTAGGATAAAACCTGCCCCAGGGTAGTCTCTCTATGCAGTTCCATAATGGTTTATCCCCTGGATCTTGTGTGCAGTTCTCCATAGGGAGCAAGGGAACAACTTCCCACGCTTTCCTCCAGAGCCTCCCAGGGAATCCCTGCTGGGACACCTGGAGCACTCCTCTCCCTCCTCCTACTCTGCCCTTGGGGCTCTCAGGGCTATCTCTCTCACTGTTCCCTTGACCATTCTGCCCTGCCTTATTCTTGCTGTTCCCAAGGCACTGCCAGGGGCTGTGGAGCTCAGCTGTGCCCTGTGGTGGATGGGCTGGAGCTGGTGGAACCAGCTCTGTCCCACACGAGGCAGCCCCTCCACACAGGGGCCATCTGCACTAAATAAAATTATGAATGAAGAAAGCAGCATATATAGTATTTTATGCTGTAAATAAAATCAGGAGAAAGACAGTTTCATCACTTAAGGAAGTTAAGTCTAATTAGTACACAGAATTGGATGAGGAGCTGACTGGGGTGAACAAGATTCTTTCCCAGTGTTTTTAGTCTGACAGTGAATTAACAGTCATAACTGTTAAAGACATAACCATAGTCTGGTTTTACATTACCAATCATCTGTCCGGCATATAATTTTCTAATTCAGGGGTTTTTTTCCTGTGAAACTGAAAAGAATCAAAAATTGTTCTGACTCTACCAACATTTGAAAAGTTTTTAGTCAGAAGTATAATCCAGAGGAATTATTGGGCAAATTTACTAGTTCAAAGGTCTTGGCCCACGTTAAAAATCATGCACAGATGAGTGGAAAAGTGGCCTTAAGAGGTCATGTAATCCACATGCCACTGAGGAATAGGTGTCTGCTTGACAAGTCTCCAAACTCTGTGACTTCCAGGAGAAGGTCCCTTCTCACACCGTGAGAAGGATGGACACTGCCATCCACGAAGATACAAGATGCTGCTATCACCAGCTCTTTGTCCTTGCCACAAACTAACATGTCTTGTTACAAGGTTCATTCTGAGAGTAAACTATTTTCTTACTTACAAATTGTAAAAAGTGCATATTTGAAAGAGAGACACTATAGCAACACTATATTTTCAGTTATGTTGATATTTATCTAAGAATTAAAGGAGTGGGTCTTCATAACAGTTTGCCTTAACAGAATTACATTGTACAGTAGACGTAAGCTTTGCATTAAATTGATGCAGGTGCAAGTAGAAAAAAAATATAGAAACACCTAATGACCACCATCAACCACTAACTAAATTTTTGCGTTCATACAAAATGAGAAAATTAGAGATTTCCAATCTGCAAAATTCAGAGCAGGATAACTTATTGTAATTCAAGCTCAAGATTCTCCATTATTATTTGCCTATCTGTTCCTCTTTGCTGTGTAGTTTGTCCACTCTTTCTTGTCAGATTTCTAAATTAGATCTTGATTTCCTTTCTCCTCCCTGACTTGAATCAGTTCCAAATGAATAAACCCTTAATCAAGCAACAACTATCAGTTTATTGATGTTCCTGCTATAGCCTAGGCAGAATAGAGTTCCTAGCAAAGGAATTACAGAAAGGTCCAACACAACAATGTACCAAAAGTAACATTGCTTACATTGTGTGGTCCAAAAGCTGACTATTTGCTGTGTTTACAAGATACATGCCCAGAATTTTAACAAAATATTTTAGCATAAATAAAATTATAATTTTCTTGTATATGTATAACTGTTTTGACACATATCAGACCAAATGAAATAGTGAAGTTTCTTTGGCTATTGGGACACTCCAGCTCACAAATGGACATACCTGAATAATGTCTCTAGAATATCATTAATAATATTGCATATCAAGTGGAGTAAAATCTCCATTGTCTTTTTTAGTGTGCAGTTTTTTTCTCACTTGATTGATGTTATGGATAGCAACTGTGAATTCACACATTTTCTTATTGCATACCAATAACAGGAAATATAAAGGTGACAATAAGATCCAAATGAGCTCATAATAACAGAACAAATTGCAGGTCATTTTTTAGGAGGTTTATCTTGAACTTCTGAGGTAAAACGTGCTGCAGGTGAAAATGAGTGGCATTGATAGACTAGGAAGAAACTTCATAAGCTCACAATCAGTCCAGCACACACATTATGTGTATTGTGTTAGAATGAACTAAATTCCTTTTATCCTGGATTATAATGCTTGTCAATAAAGTGAAACCAAGATGATTTTTGTTGATCTTTGCTTGAGTGAGTTAATGAAAAGAAAGCTGATAATGACTTGCTGAAATTATACCCTGAAGGTACAGTGCTGTATTGCTTGCCCATTGGTCTCTCATACTGCCCCAGTGCTCCTGAAATTTTTATGGCTAATGATACAGGGAAGCTGTAGCCAAATTTATATTTATGTGAAGACCATCAGTGATATATATTATTGTAATCATTTGGCACATGTATGAGATATAAGTACTTTGGATGAAAACATATGTGCCTATTTTATTACAACTATTGGAACATAAATTGTGCACAAACTAGCTCTCATCTTGGTTAATGGTAGTGTTATTGCACCATGTAACACAATGAATAGAAGAAGTTAAACATCAGTAGAAATCTGTGGCATTTCAGTGCCACCTACTGCAGCAGTATTTGGCAGGGTTCCTTTAGTGTTATTTTTCATGTTCTGTGCCTTTGCATATTGCAATCCTTGAATATATTCCATGCACC
This sequence comes from Buphagus erythrorhynchus, assembly GCA_013400855.1. Taxonomy (NCBI): domain Eukaryota; kingdom Metazoa; phylum Chordata; class Aves; order Passeriformes; family Sturnidae; genus Buphagus; species Buphagus erythrorhynchus. Next base: position 31,213 of record VZTT01061115.1, read on the forward strand.
TAATACAGGGAGACGGGTAAGATGTAGTTGAAAGAATAGGATTTTGAGATACATAATTATTAGCAATGATAATTAGAAATTGAAAATATTAAGACTATTTCATAATATTGGCTGTTGGAAGAAAAAGTTTGTGAGGCTTTTTACTGAAATGCAAATTTCCTCTGGGAAAAAAAACCGAACAACTGTCACAAATAAAAATGTTGGTAAAGCAATCTTGAAGTTTTCACCTTGTCTTCTGAAAGGATCTAAAATAATTTTAATAGCCAAGTGTGCATATTTGAAAAGTTGGTTGTAAGAATGAGGTTGATTTTATTAGGGAAATGACACATAGATATGGGAAAAGAATGATTTCACAAAGTCCTGGAAAGATTTCACTGGTCACGGGGAAAGAACTCAGGTGACATAAAAGAACTAACACTGAAAAGTATGAGGGTAAAAAAGTAGATTTTATTCCTTTGTTGATTCAAATTGAATCCTGTAGGCTTCCTCAGCAGCAGAAATAGATACTTAAAAATAAAAATGAATGTAGAACAGCCAGGAGGAAGGCTGAATCTAAACTGTCTTAAATGCCTTTTAAGATCAGACCAATAAAAATCTATTGCTATTTGCAGCAATAAAACTGATGAGATTGACAGTTCTTCATCAAAAACATAAAAAAAAGAACAAATTTGCAACAGGTATTTTGTATAGAAACAGTTAAAAGTGTCTTTGTTAGAAATATTTTCCAGTACCCTACTAACAGGATTACAACCTTTTCTGTACTAAAACAGTGAAGGCAGAATTATTGTTTATGGATTTTAAAGGAAGAATTCCCTTCTCTTGATGTACCATACAAGAGTTTTTAAAGTGTATTTTCAGATATCTTCACAGGACAAATTAATTATAATAATAGATAGTATAATTACTTGTTCAGTGACTATATAATAAGATTGCAGCTTAGACAAATTCGAGCTATAAACAGATTCTACTCTATGAATGCTATTAGATTGAGTTGCTTTTCTGCTGAAAATTCTTTTCCATAGGTTATTCCAAGTGTATAAAATATTCAGATATCTCCTCCTAAGCTATATTACTATTGATATTAATATCAACAAGATATTATAATCTGTTATTGTCTAATATTCATTGCTCTTCTTGAGGGTGCATCTGAGATTCAATGATCTCTGAATTTGTTATATATAACCAATAATAATGTTTTAAAAAACATAATCAATCAACTCTGCTCCAGAAAATTCCACATCAAGGTCTACACAAATTAAAATTTTAAAACAATGGAAATGGGATGAGAATGACAAATAATATTAACATCAGGAAAAGTAAAGCCCAGTAAATATGCCAAAACTAGTCATCATCTTTGATAAATCCATATGTCTTAAATTTCATATATTACTGAATGTTCCACGGAATATTTATCTTTTTTTTTAATGTGAATATTAATACTTAATACTGATGCTTAAAACTTAAAATATATTTTAAAGAAAGAACCCAAATATTAAGTGTTTGCCAAATAGTGGTACAAAAATGGCTATCAGAGGTAATGTCTTTTATTGCAAAACTATCTGTGCAGATCTAAGGGAAAGTAGAGTCCTTACGTTTAAAATCCAAAGTCCTAATAATAAGAAACATGTTTTGCTTTGTTAAGAAATTGTACAAATGCAATAACTCTTCTATAGTGTCTAAAGGTTATTAAAAATAAGCTAACGTTGTCAACAACAATCTTTATCTATGAACAGTCATGGAATATTCCAAAACACTGATGGAAAGCTTCAGGCCTAAGCATTCCCTCCAAAAATATTCTCTTCTGTTGTACAAAATAACTTATAAAATGTAGGAATTTCTACATGTTGGCATCACTATTCTACTGTAAGAGTTACATATGTATACGTACTCTAATCCTTATATTGCATTGTGAATTCTTCTCTTGGTTTTGCAGCGCCTCACACCAGGGTTGAATTCTCTTTTCAGCATTTGTTTTAGACAACCTTTTTCATAGTTAATTCCAAAATGCACTCCCTGAGTGATAGGTTTAAATTGCACTAATAGCTCTCATATGAGACAACAGGCAAAAGCTTAAATTATAAATAGGTAGCAGTAATGCATACTGTGCATTTTTCATGTTCCTTAATACACCTTTATTGCTGTAAGAAGCTATAAACTTCAGTTCCTCATTTGTAAATGGGTTATACCAGCTGAACATGAGAAAAATATTTTCTAGTATATATTTTCTACCTGCAAAGAAAAGTTCTATTTGGTGTATGTGTATATTTTATTTAAACAATATACTAATAGCAGTTTCTCGGTCAAGTGAAATAAAGGTAAATTATATTATTCTGTAAAAAATGCATAAATGTTTAAATAAAAATAATGATGCTCAGACCTCTAGAGATGAGTCTTTGTATGGTCTCAATTTCTATATGCAGACTCTGAACTACAAAGTTGCCTCAAATACCAATATAGTGCACAAGCACTATAAGTAAGCCCTGAAATACTAATTTCTAATCACAAGGTTCAATTTGCAATCATTTTGCTGATTGAAAAAATGCTTCTTTCCCCTTTTCATGTAATTTAGGTCTCTTAAAAGAACAAGAAAAACATGTGCTCAATGGAAAACATTCTACCTCCATACACAAACTACAACATTTATAAAGTGCCCTATCATTTTAAGTAGGGTTGGCTATCTGCAGTTTTCTGTGCTTTAATGCAGAAGTATGGACTGGTCTTTCTGTACCAAGTGTCCTATGACATATGTCATACGTCACCTACATGAATTTTTGTGGCAATATAGTGAATAAAGTGTGGCTGAGACAAGCAAATATTTCTAAATATCTGCAACACAGCAGGACAAAAAAGTCATTGAAAAGAGGATTATGCTCTAGGACATGGTCTGTGGGGTCAGTTGAAATTAAAAAAAAAATTGCCTGACAAAATAAGACTGGTGTTTAGAAAGCAAGAAGTAACACAGAGAAATGATGGATTGCCTTATTTTGTCAATATTAGAAACATGAAAGTGGATTTTTTTGTGGAAAATTAGACACAAAGTAACAAAGCTGAAGCACCTTCTTTGGCTACAAAACATTCCACCTTTTCACCTTTTTAGTTTCTAACTAAAAAAAAATGCTGTGAGTGCAGATTAGATATTGATTACTGAAATTGTTTGAGTTAAAATGCTTTATTTGCTGCTAGCAAATTCAGGATTTTTTATTTCTCTAAAATTGTCTAGGTTTAGGTGGACTGCCTAGTCCTGAAGCATCTTTCCAAGCTGTAGTAATCTATTATCTGTCTCTAAAACATACAGAAAACCCTAATTCATTTTCTTGTTGCCATTCTTTTAGAGCCAGAGAACATGAGATATTGAACAACCAGCACTCTAACTAAAGGCTGTGAAGAGTAAAATCCTTCAGTAGTACCTTTTAAAACTAGATTTTAAAGTTCAGATATCCTATTTCATTGATATTACCTAACCTGCTTGGCATTAGAATTGATAGACGTCAATTATTGTCTTTGTGAAATTTCATTTATCTTCAAGATATGTGTTGAATATCTTGTATGTATACATTTTGCACTGCAATTTTTAAAGTAGCGGGTTCTGAGTCATTTTCTCATTTAAAAAACTGCCTTTCCCTGTGTTCATCAAGCAACAGAAAAGTAGGAAAACATGATAATATAAGCAAGATAGCTATCTAGGATGTAAAATAAAGAGTGAAGAGCTATTTGCCAGTCCCCTTCTCCCAGAATGATCCTGGGGTTTGGATGATAAAGACAGGAGTTTAAACCCTTCCACCAAACACTAAAGGCAGTAATGACAAATTGGTACAGGTACAAAAACCAGCAGACTCAGAAGAGGCTTTTCTGTTGTCAGAGACAGATGTTCTTGTTAACCAGGACAGTACAGACATAGAAAGAGTGGTTGTGCTTGAAGTGTCTCTACTGGCCTTATGATTTGCAATGACTCAGAGGAGATCCCTCACTTCACATCTTCATTATATTCTCATAACATTCCCTTCTGTTGAAATATTTCCAGGAATTTGTATTAATGTACTTGCAGGTACTGGTATTAATCCTAGGATATGAAGTACTGACCAGCCAGCCACAGCTCAGTGCCTTTAGATCCTCCTGGAACATACATCCAGGCATATGGAAGAAAGGGAGATGATTAGACACAGCCAACAACAAGGTCAAATTGTGCCTGACTGACCTTGTGGCTGTCTATAATTGAAAGGGCAAGACAAGAGCTGTAGTTGTCAACTATCTTGACTTCTCAGCCTTGGACACTGTCCCACACAACATTCTAGATACTACATTGGAAATATAAGGGTTTGAATGATGAACTCTGAGATGGATTAGGAATTGGCTGGATTGTCACATCCAAACTGTGTCAATAGCTCAATATCTAAGTGGAAACTAGTAACAAGTGGAATCCCTCAAGGGCGCACACTTAAGAAGAATCAATACTAATTAATATTTTCAGTAGTGATATAGTGGGATCAAGGCTGTGATTGATGTGGTGGAGGGAAGGGATGGTATCCAGAGGGACCTGGACAGGCTTGAAGAGTTGGCTTTTGCAAAACTCATGAAGTTTAACAAGGAAAAGTGCAAGGTGCTGCACCATGATCAGGGTAATACCCGGGAGTAACACAGGTTGTGTGATGAATAGATTGAGAGCCCTGCAAAGAGAGACTTGGAATTTCTTGTGGTTAAAAATCTGGACAAGAGCTGGCAGTGTGTACTTGCATCTCAGAAAGTCATCTGTATCCTGACCTGTGCAAAAAGAAATTTGGCCAGCAGGTTGAGGGAGGTGATTCTCCCTCTCTCCTCTGCTCTCATAAAACTCTACCTAGCTCTGCATCCCCAGCAGAAGAAAGAAGACCTAGCTATATTACAGTTGTTTGAGAAGATGGATATAAAAAAGGTCAGAGTGCAGGAACATGTCTTCTATGAAGAAATGCTGGCAAAGTTGGAATTATTTAGACTGGAGAAGAAAAGGCTTTGGGGAGACCTTATTGTGGCCTTTCACTATTTTAAGCAGGGATTATAAGAAAGATGGAAAGAGACTTTTTACCAGGACAGTAGTGATAAGAGTCAATGTTTTCAAACTTGTAAAAGAGTAAATTAAGATTGAACATTTGGGAGAAATTTTTTAGGGTGATGGTAATGAGACCATGGAACAGGCTGTCCAGAGCAGCTGTGGATGCCTCATCCCAGGAAGTGCTCAAGGCCAGGTTGGATGGAGCTTTGAACAACCTGATTTAGTTAAAGTTGTCCTCATCTATGGCAGGGTGCAAATCAGAAAATCTGATCTACAGCCTGAGGTAATTTGTAAAGCACAATTGTTGCCTTCTTGTCACTGTAAAGCACGTTGTCTGTGTCAGTTTGATTCCTTTAACACTGCCATTCCTTTAACTAAAGGATTATCTATTTCCTCAGCACCCTAACTCTTTTCTGGGGAGAGCAAGAAGTCATTGTTGTTCATTGGAGGCCAGGTGCCCTCCCGATGAATGAGTGATGAAGAGGAGAAGGCCAAATTTGAGAAGAAAGCAGAGACAAGCACCTGCTGCACAAGTCACTTTCTCTTCATATCTCACAAAAAAATCATCTCATAAGAGTAATTCTCAAGTATTCTAGGCAGATTGGATTCTGATTTTGTAGCTCTTTGTGAGATGGTGTGTTTGACTCATGCTAAGGGTAGCTCCTAGGAGTAGATTTCATGGTGCTAAAAAATTCCACAGAGCTGAGTTGCAGGAGAAAGATATGAATTTGTGGATCAGTCTGTCTGTGCATATCTGCAAGAGCAAATCTAATTCATCAAAATTAGAAAAGTTGTTTTATTTCCCCAATTTTTGTCTATTTTGTATCTGTATTTTAACACAAAATCTTGCAGGGCTTTGTCTTACTTAACAGATAGTGGAAGCATTGCAAACAGTCAAAAAGAAATACACAGAAGTTAGATTTATAACCATGAGGTAGATTCAGCTCCTTGATTTAGAAAAGTGTTAGGAAAAGTTTGTCTGACGCGTTATGTATCAGTAAACATGTCGATCGGCGTAAATTTCAAGTAAGCTTATTTTTTTTTTTTTGTATTATCTCAGATTCTGACTTCATTTTTACTGACATAACTCACTAAATCTATTCTCATACAGAATCTTCAGGAATTTTGCTTTGGTAAGTCTCACAGATAAGAGCAGTTACGGATATAACTAGCAATATAAAGGGGTTAATTTATCATGTAAGCAGCCCTTACATTCTTCTTACAAATCAATCTTTTCTGACTCTTTCTTTTGTTTGACAGGATATTTTTAAAATTGAAATATCTTTACAGCTTTTCACAGAAGCCTGATAATGAGGATAGCTAGTTAATTAATATGATAGATTCGATAAACAAATATATTTTCATGTGACATATAGGAGGAGTGTTCCCTGAAGTATTTCAATGGATAAAAGTAGATTTTTTCTTCTGAAAATAAATTTTATGTTTATATACATGTTAAATATCTCAGTATTACTTTTCCTATTGACATTCATAACTAGTAAATGGGTGTTGTGAAAAAAAAAACTCAGCAAAACCCTGAAAAACCTATGTGAATGTGGGAATTTAGTTTGACTGTTTCATAAATTGAGTTAAATTTGTCATCTTTAGGTTACATAATTTTAAGAAATTTGAGAAATACAAATAAATAAAGGTAAGAATGAGAAAGAAATTAATTCAAAAGTATTTCACAGTAAATATTAAACAATGTAATGCAAACATTACCCAACATAACTGATACAATGGGTAGGTGGTGTCAAAAGTAGAGAATATCATGAGGAATTTTAAGTGAATTAGTATTGCTAGTGTACATTAAAGTGGGAGCTTATTTATGTTGAATGTGTTATGTAAAAGCAGTAGATCAAAGCCCTTAAAAAGCATGGCATGACAGGGATTTAACAGTTCCACTAATCACTATGGGAGTTTTAACTGACAGATATTCTGAAAAAATAGACTTTAAAAACTATTATCATAGAATATGATAATGAGGTGTTAAACCTCATGAGATTCCCATGGGCCACTTCTCAATCTTGTCCAGGTCCCATCCTGGAGAAGACTAGAAAATATCAGGCACTTAAATCCTTTTTATGACAATAATGAATAAATGAGATTTCACCTCTTATAGGTGCAGAGGTGAATTTCCATTTTGCTGTGCATCACTATTAGAGACCAGCCCTAATTTAGGGTGCCCTGGTGAATCCAGCTCAGCCTTGCTCAGGCAATAGGTTTCTCAGCCACCCCCTGGGGTCTGAAACAGCCCAACACCTTCCCACAGCAGCAGCAAATGCAATCATATTTACTGGGTCACAGCTATCAAAGCTGATATAACTTCACTTAATTAGACTTAGCAATATCTTTGATCTATGGAATTAATGAAAAAAAAAATTGCAATTATCCACAGTATGTGTTTAGCTTGTTATAAATGATTTTAATAAGTCCAAACATTTGAAAAGATATACAAGTTTAACTAATGGAAAATATTGAATCTCTACTTTTACATTTTTGTTGAGGGGAAGCTGGAAGAGCAATTTACACATTCTTGCAGCACATTCTGGCTTGCAGCTTCACACTCTCATTTAAAATTTACTCAGAAATTACAGGTTGACCCCTATTTATTTATTTCAAAGAATGTTTGAGGATGATGATAAGAAGAGGGTAAAGGTAAAAAACTGAGTCATCCAAATAGTGAAAGTTGGATTTATCATTAATTACATCTCCCGGGACATGTATGCACTATGTAAATAAGAGTTAAGTACTTTATAAATAACATTTGCAAGTATAAGTCTGTCTTATTAATGATCCAGAATTCTTGCTCCAAGAGTTCTATCTAGGGTCAAACATATTTTAATCTAGATTTTATTCCTAAAAAAAATGGAGCATCTGCATATAACTCCTGACATTAAAGATTTTGAATCCATGCTAGAGTTTGCTTTTTTAAACTTCATATCAGCCAAGCATTTTAAAAGAATTTTAAGCAGCACCTGGCTGAATTTTTTGGAATGCCATCTTCTGAGGGTGATTAGGTTAAAAAAGGTATTTTAAGGGGTAAGCAAAAGGCAATTCTGCAATAACTTTCATGATAGAACAGTATGTTTCCAGCTGCACAAACTTTTTTTTGGTGTCCTCTATGTTCTTCGCCACATTTCTACTTCCATTAATTCATGCTATCACTTTTATGCCTACCTTGTTAATATTGAAGCTGTGTGAATGAAAAATTACCTCCCCCTCACCATTTATAGTTTCTCTTGCACATTTTTTATTTGTTTTGAGATATTTGCTAACAATCTGCTGATAAAAAATGACTGGAATATTGACAGACGTACAGAATAGATAGCAAAAATTCTGTTCCTAATCTGTTAATTAAAAGGGAAATATTAGCAGAGATCTTCAAACTTGTTCTTTTACAAGTTTGTTGCATCATTGGAGATGTTAAAGGAATAAGTGTGGTTATCCCTAAAATTAAGAGAGTGGTTATTTCCTCACCAGTTGTTCAATTTTTATTCTGGTTTCTTGTTTGGTTTTTTTTATTTTGTTTGTTTGTTTGTTTGTTTGGGGTTTTTTTTCTATGTTTGTGTGGTGGATTCTTGTTTGTTTGTTTGTTTGTCCTTATTGTGTTTGTGTTGATCTTTTTATCTTTTTAATTGTGAAAAGCCCCAAACCATTTCATTTACTCATCAACCTGATGGTCAGGAACCCACAGAATGTAGATGGATGAAACTGCCTGCCTTTGAAGATCAGAAAATCTTCTGATTTACAGATGTTCTCTATAGAGTTATCAAGACATGCTTATGGTAACAAAATTTGCTCTTGCAGCTAAGGATGCACTGTGATGTCTGAAGAGATTGCAGAATGGATTGGTCTTGGTAAGGAGCCAATTTAGTTTTGTTTTCTGCCTCAATACTGGTTGTCAGAGGCACGTAGGGGAGGGGGTGCCACTTGCCAGAGGCAAGTAGGAGAAGATGGGTGAAAGCCGTGTCTCTGGGGACACTTTGTCTGGTAATCATTTCACATCTCACATGGGACAGGCAGTCAGCAGCAGAGCACCAAGGACGCTGGAGTCCCCTGAGAGGTTTCACCTCTCAGATGGTGAAAGGTCTCCAGCAATGGACTGCAGTGGAAGGTTGGACTGGGCCAGTGGCCTCCTGTCAGCAGGCAGACTTTGGGAGGAGCCAGGGGGCATAAAAGTAACTGCACAACAGGCTCTGGGGCTTTTGGGTCTTGTGTCTTTTTGGCTATCCATTTGGTCTTTTTGGCTTTAGGTATTTTGGCTTTAGGATTTTTGGCTTGGGCTCTTCAAGACTTGTCTTTTTGGGGCTTTTTGAATCTGGAGGCCTTTTGACTCTTTGTGCCTTTGCGTTTTTGCTTTGGCTCCAGCCTGCTGAGGTCTGCTTCTTGCCTTCTCCTTAGCCTGCTTTTTGTCCTTTTTGCCCTGGCTCCAGCCTGTCTTTTGGCTCTTCTGCCCTCAGTGTCCTTTGCTTGCCTTCGCTCACTCCTCTCTCTCTCTCTCTGGGTGCTTGGCTGGACACTGGCAGCCCTTCACCTGTTCTTATTCCCCGTGTTCCTGCCCGATGTCCTGCCCGCTTTGTCCCCGTGTTCCTGCCCAATGTCCTGCCCGCTTTGTCCCCGTGTTCCTGCCCGCTTTGTCCCCGTGTTCCTGCCCGCTTTGTCCCCGTGTTC
>VZTT01061117.1:3934-22597 GCA_013400855.1 Buphagus erythrorhynchus
AAATAGCACCAGTAAATCATACACCACAAACAGCACCGATTTTTTTATCCGTCTTCCTCCCTTGTATAAAATATTTAACAAATTTATATTCATTAAGTTACTTGGCTGTGATTTCACACATGGCTCAATTCTCTTATTTACAGTATGCTCCATTTGCCAATTAATAATGCCAGAAAAGCTGGATCCATCTTCCACACTCACTCCTTGTGTGCTGAATGTATATACACATATCCTAAAGAACCATCTGCCTTAATAAAAAAAGACAGCAAATAATATCTGGGATTCTTATATTGGCTGAGTAGGTAGACACACCTCTACAGTTCCTAGGGGCCTGAGCATCAGGTTTTTATAGGAATATATCAACTGACAAATCAACACTCATGAGACATTGATTTTCATTTTTATTTCTAAGAACTGACTCTATTTGCTCATGTTCTGGAGAATAACTCACTCACTCGAATTCTTTTGTTGTATCTTCCAAACATCATTAGTAGCAATAAAGAAATACAGTGACAAGGTTTCAGAAATCTTGCAAACCCACCAACAAAGTGTATTCTTGAAATAGTTTTTTAGTATTCCTTGAAGTTCAGAATACACCACAATTACTAATTAACCAATATAACTGAAAAAACAGATTTAATATCCTAAGCTCACAAAACTTGAGAAGGCCAAGTAGTTACCAAAGAGGCCAGGGTAACAGAGCCCTTATCCCATACACAACACACAAGCTATCACAAAGTCACGAGTTTATGAACTGGAACTTCAAATATTACAGTAATGACTGCAACCTCTTTCTAAATTATGAAATTTAATCATAAAACCTAACATTGTAGAAGCCTGACAATTACCTCTTTCAGAATTCACAGTATTTAAATTTTTAAAATTCAAAGCAGAAAACTATTGGTTGACATCATATGGAAAAAATCATTTACCTCTAACACAGGTTTGGAAATAAAAATTTATCCCAGGCCCCGGAACTAGAGAACAGAAAGAACAAAAAGCATATCTATAGAAAAAAAGCATCATTACTATCTAAACCCACAGGGATAATATTCCACTTTTAAGAGATGAAAAAAGAAAAAAAAAGATACATGTATTTCTAATGAGAGTCAAATGACAGATTAGTCAGCATCCGTATGCATCCACGCTTGGTGTGAGTATCATATTATCCAACTGCTGTAATACATCTTCACTCTAAACCTTCCCTCCAAGCACACACACACCTTTGAACACAGTAGGACATTGAAATTAAAGCAGCTCCAGAAATGCTTTTTCCAGAAATTGGCCATTAAAGGTTACAAGCTATTATCCTGACATACAAAAACCTCATGTTGAAACCAAAATGTTAACTAGTCAGCAAACCAACACACATTTTTTCCAATGCATGTGTGCATGCATGCACACACACAAATCCTTTTTCTTCAAAACTAATATGGTCCCCTAATCTGTAACCTGTTTAGCCTACTTTGATAAATTATTTTATAATAAAAAAGGTATCTCAATCTAATAATTCACCTATTTAAAACTGCTAGCATATAGTGGATGAGGAAAAAAGCAGGTAATAACTAAATACAGTTTCGAAATATGCAGCATTACTGAGCTGTGTAAATGCTCCTCTAAAGGCGCTGTTTATTTAAAACACTGTAACAATGTTTAAATAAATACATAATTAGAAGCAACAACACACCACTGTTCCTACATTCAGCTATAAACACCAACTCTAACTCTTCCCTTCAGAAGATTTTGCTCTGAAGAAGAATGGCCCCAGAGAAAGACAACTGTCTTTATATATTACTGGGTTTAATTAAAAATGGACTTCTTAAATGNTTCCATAGCAAAATGTTCTAAAAATACAAGTCTCTTCTCCTGTAACTTTTCCCAGGACTATAAGATCACATTATCATCTACTTCTAATTGTAGCAGACTTTGGTTACTTGGGCTAAAGCTAACACTGCTGGGTATCTGTCTGGCCAAACTGTTTCCAAACATTTTTAACTAAGTGCTCAATCTCTTCCAAAAAAAAGGGATAAACAAAGCATTTGTATAGCATTTTGTTATTCCAAGCTTTTCTCTGAAAAGCTTTGGATTGAGGGGCTGAAATCTGACAAAGTACATGTGCTTGTTTGCCCTGCAAAAACTTTTCGTAAATCTGCCCAAGGTATACAACTTTAAAATGCAGTGTGCACAGCAAATAGTAGCGAAAAGAACTCATGATTCTCACTGCAGTAAAACCAATCCTGAACAGAGCAATCGGGCAGTGGCAGGAAGCTGATTCAGGACCAATACTGTCAGGTGGACACAGGAAGTAAATCCAAGAGAAGAGGGGAGCTCCCCAATGAGCCAGAAATGGCTGATGTTATGCTCATATTGAAGGCAAGTGAAGACAAAGACCCAAAGAACTAATGGCTACTCAACCTCACCTAAGTTCTATTCTCGAAACAACAGACTGCATCCTCAAAATCTATTTCCAAACACGTAAAGGAAATTAAGGTAACCAGGAAGAGCCAATGTGGGGTTTGCAACAGACAAATCATTCTTTACTGACCAGAATGCACTCTCTGATGAAACAAGTGCCTTTGACAATAAGGACTGAGTGATGAATGCAGCATATTCAGAAATTATCAAAGCTTCCAATCTCATCTCCCAGCCAGTAATACGCAGAGAACAAAGGATATAGCAAGAACCACTTTTTCAGTATCTTCATCATTAACCTGGACAATGAGCCAGAGAACTTGCAGGTGACACCAAATCAGCAGTGGTGCTCAACACTGAGCTCAACAGTGAAGCTTCTATGCAGAAGGCCACAGAGAAACCTGAGAACTGGGCTAAGCAAAACACCAGGAAGCTCAATAAGGGAAGAGTAAAGTTCTACAACTGATGAAATCTAAGCCTCAGCACAGGAAAGTGAGTGGTCGAGCAGCTATGTTGAAAAGAGTCTCAGGACAGTGGACATCAAACGAGATGAGTGATTCCAAGGCAGGGTAAATCACCACCTGGGCTTTAGTAGAGGAGGTGTGGCCAGTGAATGAGCTGAGAAGGTATCATTCTCTCTGCCTAGCTCTTGTGTGGTCAATTCTGAAATAGTTGTGTCCAGTGGGGGACTTCCCAGTTCAAAAGACATGCTGAAAAACATGGGAAGGCTGAACAGATGGCTACTGGCATACAACCTCCAAGGAGAGACTAATAGCAGCTACATTTGTTTAGTCTGGCAGTGGAGACAGTAAAATGATGTCAGCCTACTACAGTGAATAAACCTCTCCCTTATTAGAAGGGAAGCTGCAAAGAAGATGAGCCCTATTCTACCACGTAACAACACATGTTATTACACAGGACATGCAAATTACAGCTTGAGAACTTCAGTTTGGAGATTAGGAAGAAATTCCTTACCTAGGTTGTTTGTACTGCACTAGAGAAGTTTGGTGAGACCACAGGAATCTCTGTGGTGTTTTTAAGATCAGGCCTGACAATGACATACCTGACCTGATCCAGTGATGGTGACAGACCTCCTCCAAGCAGAACAGTGGACTAGTTCACATCCACTACTCTTCCAAAAAATGTGCCCGTAATTCCAGCTGCTTAGTTGGAATGGAAGAGTCAAAACAAAAAATCAAACTTCGGTGGAAGATTCAAGACAAACACAAGTCAAGTTTGTGGGAAGAAAAGTGTCTGTACTTAAGAACCCTTACTCAGCACAAAACACGAATAGAAATTTGAGATCCCAAGGTCTCACTACTGGCTCTGCTGCCATTTCCTGCTTGGGAAACCCACTTGCAAGATACACTTAATTCCCCTCTAGTGCTGATCCATACATGCAATGTCAGTTTTCTGCTTTTCCTTCACAGTTATTTTACCAGCACAAATGGCAGAGGTTTGTCTGCACATGCCAAAAATGCTGCATCTGTAAAGATACCTGTGGGTATTAATATGACCTCCGATATAACATCATTGCTGTCCTAGACTATGCTGCAGAATTCTATGATGTTACATTGAAAAACATGTTCAAAACATGTTGATTAAGACCAATCTAATAATAAAGGTATTTTCTCCATTGGCACCCATTAATTCTGGGATGTTTTTTCCCCAAGGTATTCAAGACCCATGATTTCATGGGAATTAATAATTGCAACCAAGCATTAAACACATAAAACTGCATGTAATTGAATACACTGAAAAACAAGCCCCATGCCTTCAAATTCTGCACTCACTTTTGGTAACTATTCTTAACCTTGATCTCATAGTGCTCACTTTCCCATCTGCTAAATAAAGTTAGGAACTGATCTCACTAATGAGAGATGAAAAAAAAGCACAAATACGTGTTCTTAAAAACCTGGGAATTTTTAGAATTTTTTCAGATAATAGGAGTCCTACATTTGGAGAAAGATTTAGAGATTATTTAGAACACCAAACATGGAAAACAAGTATATTTGGTATCTTCATGTTAACTATTATCCAATCTCTGAACTGAATGAGGCAGGATTTTTTCCATAGGGTTATTTAAAAATTTTTTTAAGTTGCCTTCACATATTAAAGGAATTATTGCAGTAATACCAATTGGGGACATGCAGCTTCAAAACTGCAGGTTTGCAAAATACAGCAACCAGTAACTATAAAAAAATTATAGCGAAAATTACTGAAACATGTAAGACAAATCTACTAGAGATTTCTAGCTGTAATATGAAGATGACTGTCGCCTAAATATCAGGAAAAATCCACTAATAGAATATTTCTCCTTTACATAGAAAAACAAATAAGGACATGATCACTTTATCTATTCCACAGGCTCCTCCCATACAACAGATGATAACTACAGAAGATAACTACATCCCATCCGTGATGTAGTTTCTGGATGAAACTCAAATCAGTAAGTACTGATTTAGCAACTTCTTTTTTTTGTATACACAAGAGAAACTTATTTTCACTTAATACAGGCAGCATCTGTGCTCTGTCCACTTTTTGTGCTTTTAAAAATACACCAAAAAAACATGAAAGGGAAAATCCAAGTTGGAGGTGGTATCTGCTTTTAACCCTGTCAGACTTAAACAAGTATATTTTGAAGAAAAAATAATACTTTTCCTGTGCGTTGTTCACAAATAAGGAATAGCAATTGACAGACCATACTCTGAAAAAAGGGAATGAGATAATGCTCAGTTTCATCAATACACCAAAACCAATTATTTTCAGAGTAGCAGCATTCTTCTAATGGCCTTTGAAAATTTTTGCATGGGCATGAAAAAGAACTTCTGGTTCAGTCAAATTGACATTATTAGATTTGATGGGAGATTTTTTTAAATTAGGTAATTTAAGAATTAAAAAAGCAACAGACCATCACATACTAGTATGAAAAATTCAAAATAAAAGACTATGCAATTTAATGGATGGTCACCATTTTAAATTTAACACAGAGGAGCTCCTGTCCATCAAAACTTTGAGGGAGAAAAAACCCCCAAGTAAATATTTTTAATATTTACTGTCAGTTGCACTCTTTAAGTACAAATGACAGCATTAAACTACTGCATTTTAAGAGCCTAATTTACAAATGAAAAAGTTTCCTTAGTGCTTATAGACGTATTTAAATTTTTTAAAAATTTTACTTGAATAAACTACTCAAGCTTTAATTCTTTACTTACCGAGAAAGGGTTGATTTCCCTGAACCTGGTAGGCCTCTTAAGATTATAAGCAATTTCTGTGAACAACTGAATCTTTCTTCAGATAACTGCAGTGAAGAAAAGCTGTGCATTCCTTCTGTACTGTCAGCTTTTGGATCCTTCCAACACTCTTCTCTGGTTTCACAGAAACCGCTACTTTGGAGTCCAGTCTGATCATTATTCCCATTTCTTAAGACCTGAGTAGCATGGATGTCAGTATGACCAGAATAGTTGGTATTTTGATCAAGCAATGGACCATGACTGTTGGTATCAGTATTTCCATGGTAACGATGGTAACTTTCATAAGGAAGTCCCCCATTCTGAGAAGGGGGAACATTTGGGATTCGTGGTGGGGGATCAAATATCTGAAAATGGGAATGATGGTTTAACCTAGGAGGAAAAGATCCCTGAGGTTTTTTGAAAGATGCTCTAGTCTGCCAAGCAGGTCTGAATTCAGGCACTGAGCAGTTCCAAGTATCTACTTGGCCATTAAAGGTATTTTCAGTTTTCCAGCCACCTGTTTCCACAACTAACTGCTGCTCATTGTTTGTTTTCTGATTGTTCTGTTCCCCCAAACAACACTGTCCATTCTCGTAAAACAGCTGTGGACTGCCCAAAAGTACAGGTTGATAATTCTCTTGTGAGCTTTGACTAGAGTTAAATGGAGAGTGCTGCTCTTGAGAAACTTCAGCTTCTTTTTCCTGAACGTTAGTATCTAAATTTTCATTTTCCAGCTGGTGAATTTCTTTATAGAACTGATCCAGTTCATCATCTATTTCTGGTACAGTGGTAGAAACAGCCTGCATATTCTTCATCTCCTTTCTTTTACATCTGTTTTCATGTAATTCATTCTCATCTCCTTCACCACTCCATTCATTGCAATTGCCAGATTTGTCCTGTTTGTTACTTTTGGGAGGCTTGTAAATAGGCCCTATAAAATCTTTGCTTGTAAAAAAGTCTTCATCTGATTCATTTCTATTTACTAAGAACGATGTACTGCTTTTCTCAATATTACCTTCATCAGCATTATTTGAAATAGAGGGATCCTTCTGTTCTTCAACTTTGGAGTCATTTATTGATGCAAATGGTGGATTTGTATTCTGCACAGTTTCTAAATCAACTGTCTGACTAAGCACTGGATTATTTTCAGGGAGAACCTCATTCAAGGATCCCAAGGCATCAGTAGGTATTTTCTCTTGCTTCTGAATTTCATGGTGCCCTTGGTTATTGAAGGCACACGTAGGCATCCAACCATTTGATTTTCTCTCAACATCCATCTTCTTCTGAGTACCTTTGTTATCATCCTCGGGGAGTTTCTCACAAGCCCCTTCTGTTGACTTCATTCTTTTAGAATATGGTCCAATTCTGATTTCATCCTGGCACTCCAAGAGCCTTACTGTATTTTCAGCATGAAGCATCTTAGAAAAAAGAATTAATGCGTTATCAGCATGCACATTTTTAAAATAAAGTATAAAAAAGCTGAAGTTATTCAGGCCTATGACATCACACTCTCCATGGTCACAACTAGAAGGTACTCACCCAGAACAAAAACAGACATCATCTACCTCAAGTATGGTGTAAATGAGATTGCTACATTACTTACCGCTCATCTTTAATAAAAAATTACATTAGTGCTGTATCAGCCCAGCAGTCACATTTTATGATATGCCTTAAATAATCTGCAAATCATGCTTTTAAAATGTGACTATTCGAAAAATTAATTACTTTGGCAATCCCTGATCTGCGTTACTAATGTTCTCTACTAGCCGTTATTCGACAAGTGTTTGAAATCTCCTTTAAACATAAGCATATGCCAATTTCCAATGCACAAACTGATGCTTGATATCACTACAAATATGAACAACAAAAATGCAAATACTTCAACCATGAGGATTGTCTTCTGTGACATGAACCAAACTCAGCTAACTCATTTAACACCAATCAAACAGGTGCTGGTTGCCATTTGTAATTTCGAACTAGTCAAGTAAGACTTAAAATCAAAGCTGCAATCTGTTATTATGGTTCTGGTTTTGGAACTACTAAAGACTTCTGTTAGGGACCAAGACCATTTGCTTATATGTCTTCTAAAATTAAACACACAAAAAAATCCCTATCCCAGATTTAATTCTAAGAATTAAACCACTAAGTTCCAGACAGGTTCAGAGACATGCTATTACAAAGCAAAATGGCACTAACCACTATGGCATGCCATTATCCATCTATTAGTCTGGATTTCCTGGATTTTGAAGTCTACACAGTATGCAATAAAGAGCAAATTCTTTCCCTCCAAACAAATGCAGTTTCAAACAAGAAAGACATGTTTTCTGAAACATTTCAACTTTCTACAACTAAATATTAACAAAGTGTCACATGCACGTCATCCTGGATAAGAAAATAATTTTTTTCTTTATCTGAAAAGGATCTGTAGGTAGTGTTATGGGAAGATTTGTAAGTAACCACTACCCCCCTTCATGTTCACCTGCAAAACTGACAAGAAAAGCTATTACTCTAGGCACTTTCTCACCTACCATCCAAAAGAAGAGAAACCTGCCATTCTCAATCTCAAACTGGCTAAACCAAGGAGATTTTACTGTCCACACTTGACTTTAGTACCTGGAAGAAAGCATTACTGTCAGAAGGGGAAGAAACATGGCCATGCAACTCCCTCTCTTCCTCAATATTGGTACTATGTTCTCTCCCTCCTCTCAAGATTTCTGTGTTTTATGCATATCTCCAGCTTCTTAACGCTTCATTTTTGTACATAAGAAAGCAAGTATGACATTACTACTAATCATTGAGTCTATCCCCATCTATAAAAAAAAAGTTACTCTGCCTCCACTCAAAACAGTATTGGGGTAAAAAAAGTTAACTTTATTAGCTTCTATGTCCTCATCTTCTTCTGGGATGGTGTTTAAGCAGACCCCATTTCCTGAAGTGGAATTGAAACAGCAACCATGTGAACGCCTGCTGCATGACAAGATCTCCAATAACATAAAATGCTGCCCTGTGACTGTCCCACATATGAATATCCTTTCTTGCAAATCTCTAAAAGACTTTCCCTCACTAACCTTAGAGAGTGAAGCTGCATGCAAAAGCATATCCACCTGCATCCTTGACGAGGACGGAGCAAGCATGCTCAAGAAAAGTGCAGTCTCTCTGACACTCTCACCTCTTGAATGGGGCAAGTTCGGGTCTACATCATTTCTGTAAAGAACTGGCTGTAAGCACTGAACCATGCCAGAATTATTTACCACTTTAACTGACCTGTGAAACACCCAGAAGGTTCAATCAACTAACTCAAGGCCTTAGACTCCACCTGTACAGTACCTCTCCTAAATGGAAAAATAAGGCCTATTTGGCAGAACCTACAGTCAGGGGAGCTGTCTGGCCTTCCTTGCACGGTGGCAGCCACAAGGCGCACAGCCCTGCGCCCCTCACACGGCACCAGGATACACCTGGGAGCCGGGGGAAGCAGGCGCTGCTGCCACACCGGGCTGGCAGCGGCGTGTCCGAGGCGAAGGCGCGGCCGCCGGCCCCATGCTTCAGGGAAGTGTATCACCCGCCCCATCCCTCCCTTCCCCAGGGAGCAAAGCCCACTCTTCTCCCCCATACACAAACACTTCCCTCAGCGCGGCACACGCTCACACAACCTCAGCAGCCGGCGGCTCCTGCGCGCTGACACCGCCATCCCCACGCCGCCCCTTCCCCGCCCGGTGGTGGCACAGCTGGGTGGCAGCAGCGGTGGTGGCGGAGGAGAAGCGGCTTCCCTTCACGGCCCGGCCGAGCAACAGCCGCAGGCAGCCACACGCGGGGGAGGACACGAACCTCAAGGCAGCGGCTCCCGGCCGCCGGAGGGGCAGCACCGCCGACCCCCGCTCCCAAAATGGCGCCGCCTCCCGCTGCCTCCTCGCCCCGCGCGTGGCGCCGTGAGGGGCGGGAGCGGGCGGAGCATTCCCCACGCACCGCGCGCTCTGCCCGGCGGGAAGCGCCCGGCGCCGGGCCGGGGGTGGGATTTAGGCTGCTCTGCCCTCCTTCGGGGGCTGGCTTCTCAACGTGTCGGGGCGTTTGCTTTAGGTGGCGTTCCAGTCTGTGTGAGGGGACATCAACAGAGTTCCGGTGAGGAATGTCGCTAGTGTAAAAGCTACTGAAGTTTCTTAGACGTGTGTAGTATACTTAACATGGATTTGCAACTTTTCCTCCTGCATGTATAAAGTAAAATTTTAATATGACGTAACTACTTTTTTTCAAATCTTATGATACTATGCAAGGCAAACCACATTCATTTTTTTCCTATAAAACCCCTCAGTCCTGTAACAGTAATTCCCCAAATTTCATTAGTGCACACAAGAGTTCAAATAAGCGATTCGCCTATTCTAAGTACCTGCAACGTTTATTCTTTCACATCACCCAAATGGATTATGAAGGTTTTAAAGTTATGATTTGTAAAGTCACTGAAATTAGTTTATTTGCTATAAATGGTAGAAAGAAAACTGGTCAAATCCGCTGGCCAGGCATTCCTTCCAGTTAACCCTGCAACCAAAGCATAATCTCCTTTTCTGTGCCAGGTGCTGGCCTTGTTTTGTTGGAAAGTATGGACGTGTCTTCGGTAGCATTTTAATCTAGATCAGAAGTGAGCTACTGAAGTGAATCTCCCAGTTGGCCACTATTTTTCACCTGTAGTAGTAGTAACTACGTGCTTCCCTACACAGGCTACGTCATGCAACACCCAAGCTAACCATTTAGAAAGAGTGAGAGTGCTGCGCATGGACATTTTGAAGGTAATGTGTGGAGATCAGAGCTCTCAAGCATTCATATTGTGTATGTAGTAATTGTCTCAGATGAATTTAATTTGGGGAGTTCTCCCATTACTTGTACCTAATTAAATAAGCCACATGTTACAACTGGCAGTACCCTAATGTCGTTTTTTCAACCTCATTGAGTATAATGAAATGCACTTTCCCTGATGATCCTGTTACAGCTGCTATGGCTCCTGTGTGGGAATTATGCAGCACATTGGAAGTCTCTTGCTTAAGACAAAGCTGCAAATAATTCCCCCATATTCCTTGTCCTGCACTAGATCATAAAAAAAGTTTGAAACATTGTTAGGAGAAGCTGATAGGGTAGGAAAAAGCAACGTCCAAGAGGTTGAACACTGAAATAATGAAAATATTTACAAAGAAACATTAAGAGATCACATTTTTTTCTTTGTTTTCAGAGGACTCTGAATTTTATAATTTCATTTTTATGTATGTTTATAAAGTTACTCAGAATACTACCATGTAGCACTACTATGGGGCACCCAAACCACGCTTCCTGTAACATGCATCTATGATTGTGGTGGAAGTGTCTCACAGAGGTAAAAATCTAAAAGTGAGGTAGTGTTATTGCATAGATAACAAATTATGAAAAATTATCTATTCCTGCGTCCCTAGACACTTCTTATACCACCTTCATATTAGTTGATGAATTGTAGGCTTTAACTGATCTAAGAGAGAAGTGAAAGGAAAATTTTCCACCTTTTTAATCAGATTTTGATTTCATTTTCCAAGTAAGTTTAAGTTGATTTGAACCTTAGAGATCACACCAATTTATATGTATATGAGAAGTGAGTAATGTTCTTTAAAAAAAAAAAGTTTTGATGTTATGTAACTTGAGTATTTGAACTTACAAATGGAGCATTTTCTCAGAGTAGTTTTTGTATTTGATTTCCTGCATTAAAAAGGGAAGATGGCAACTGACCACTTTGGAGGATCATCCTGATTCCTTTATGGTTCGCTAGTATAGTTGATGCTTTAAATGTGATGCAGAGATCTCTGATACTTGTACCAAACAAAGTTGTTGCACTGCTTTCTTCTGCATGGGTCAAATCTCAGGTTCTGTAGGAAAAAAAAAAAAAAGCTTTAAGGTGCAATTTCAAATTACAGGTAAACCACAGTAAAATGAAACTACTACCAGAGAAAGTGCTTCTGCTACTCTTTCCCACCCATGATGTTGCCTAATTGCTGTCCTACTGCTTCAAAACTGCTTTTGTTCTTGTTTGAGAACTGGGTATTTTTAATAATATCATCATACTATTCTTTTGTGTATGGAAAGTTTTCCATTAAAGTTGCTTTCAGAAACATTTTAGATAAAACTTTCCAAAATAACTCAACATAAAGAAGGTAGCTGACATTAAAATATTAACTCAGAAAATTAAATATATGTTAGTGAAACAATAAATGCCTGTGTTATGCCTTTTAATAGAAAAGATCAAGCAAATTTAAGAGAGACAGAATGATGAGACTCCATCTGTTATTAAAAGGGGAAAAAAATAAAATTATCCAATGGGCACTACTTGAGATTGGCTTTTATGTTTAAGGGTTAATATGGAAGGATAGCTCAATCATACAGATCTTGTAATCTCATTATCAGATGACCTAGCAGAGTGCTCTTTCTTCTTCTCATAACACTGTTCTAATAACATTTAAATATAGCATCTCTTTGAGTTCAAGAGGACTAGTTACAGACTTAGATTTAATCATGCCTCTTTCTAAAGGGCCTTGGGTCATAGTTTGTCTTGTCACTCTACTAAATCTTGTTTGAAAATGTGAGGCTTCAAAATGACTTAAGACATTCCGTTGCATAATTCTTTGACTTTAAATCGACTATCTCTAGGGAGAAATGCTGGTGAACTTTAAAAGAACTGGTTTACTCAACAAACCAGGAATGTCACTTGCCAAATTGTTTTTCTGAAGCTTTTATATGGCAAAGAGGAATTCTGGTATGTGAATGTCACATCAAAGTTTCAATGGTAAAAATACAGTAAGAGCTTTTTACTTATTAATTTCCATAGATAATACGGAGGCTTTTATTTTCAAACTTCAACTTGAAAATTAATTTAAGTATTAGAGTTTTGATAAAGTTATATATTTTTACAAATTTAAAAAAAATAATTCCAGGTAGCTTGCTGATTATGTGAGATAGGAGTGTTATTTTATATATTCAACAGATTGTAACAAGTGATGTTTAAGCCATGGCTAGATTACTATTTCTTTTGACTATGATATAACTAGTTTGTAATTTAAATATTGTTATTTGATTCCCTTCTGGTACTGGATGAATACTTTCAGAGATAAAAATAGTGTGGCAAAAATAAAAGTAACACCTAGTTAGTTTATTTTGGATGTTCTTAAAATCTTTCATTTAATGATTTTTATCTGAAATCTGCACAATACATAGATTTTTTTCTTGACAGTAAGGCACCTGTTCTGTGATTTAGCTCTCAAGTGCTACAGCAAAACAGAACTAAAAGAATGGTGAGAGTTAACTTTTAAGACTCTAGACAATATAACAACTGCTGGCCCATAACAAAGCTGAGCTTTTGGGTTGTGAAAGCCAGCCAAGGAAACAGGATTCTGAACAATTCATGTCTTTCAAAGTAGAGCATGGGGAGTTTCTAGGAAGCTGACACTCAAGGTGAAAGTCCAGTTACTGCTTAGTCTGCGGGACTCTCTAAATAGCATCTCCCATTTACATAAAAATGAAGGAGGCTGAGTGTAATGCCTTCAGTGGACTGAAATTCAATGGGACATTAAAGTAAGTAGCTTTAAACTGAGGCCAGACAGTGGAATGGTAAAAGCAAAAAGTGTGAGTAGAAGAAAGAAAGCACCAGATAGCGCAACTAAAAAATACCCAGCATTTTACGGAGCACAATATGTTCAAGAATTTAATGCTTAATATACTAATGTTTAAGCAAAAGGAAAGAAGTTAATCAAATACTACAAAAGTTTAGTGTAACGTGCTTAGTTATGTCCATATTGACATCCCCTCTGTTTGGTCAAATACTTGTTCATTTTAGCCACTCAGCTTTTACCTGAAATTACTTTTATTTGATTTCTTGAAGCTGAACAACTAAGATGCTCACTTTACATATACAATTTACAGTAGAAAGTTCTTAATTTTTTTCCCATTTTGTTATGCTAATGGCATTGCTTAAGAATATTCAAGTTCTGTACTATCCTCTCCCACCTCCTATCCTACATCTCAATTAAGATGGAGAGCACTTAAATCAATTATAGGTAACTCAGAGGAGAAACTAATTTAATTCACTGACTAACTGAGCTAGTCACCAGGGAAAGAAAGACTGCTGGTACAGGCTCCCAAAATACTAATTCACTACTGTATTCACTTCTGTCATACCTATCTGCAAGGCACCAAGGGAAGAAAACTTTTTTTTCCCCTTACTACTGTGACTTTTTAGATGCTGGCTTCCATAGGTTATATTTGTGCTAAATTTTACAAATACATTGTGCAAATATGGTCAGCAAGAAGATTCCGTGACATTTAGCAACAAAGCATCTGTTAAGTCATACTAGAATTTACAAAAAACTATTAAAAAAACCCAACAACAAACTTGTTTTAGAAGATGTAAGGTTTGGGTATTAATGCTCTCTAACCTATTCCTATCAGATGGCAAGATGGTTTGATTTGTTGAGTTAAGGCATAAAGGATGCTCTGGTTGGTCACAAAATATGCACCATCACTTCTTGACTGCAGTGAAGAGACAGTTTCAGGACATTAAAACGTTTTACATTTAATGTCCTAAAACAGAATATTTTAGGATATTAAAAATCTAAATTATGTTTTTGCTTCTGTGATTACTGTAACATTAAGCATTTTATTGTTCTCTTCTCATGCATGTCTCCAAATAGGCAATGACCTCTTTAGGAAGAAGTCAGAGATAAAGATAAGTCTACAGCTGACTCACAAGGACATGTTTTGTGAGGGGGTAATGCTTCTTGCTTTAATAGACTGACTTACTTTAGTAGGTCATTTAATCTTAATGGTGTCCCAGTGTAGCTATTAACTATTTAATGAAGAAAGCAGATGAGTAGGTGGAGTGAAAGGCTTTCTGCAGTCCTCATCCTGAAGAATAACATAATATCCTCATATCCTCTCTAGTTTTGTTCTTGTTGGGTTTTGTTTGGTTTTGTTTGCTTGTTTTTGTGAAATATTGTATAGTACTTAATGACTCTTGTCTTCCTATTAGAAAACATCCACAAGACAGGCACAAATAGATATTTCTGGTAAAATCAGACTTGTTAGCACTAAGATGGAAGTGGTACTTTTAAATTTCAGAATTTACATTGCACATATATTGAAGCTAGTAGATTCTGAGCATCTCTGTCTTACTCAGCTGTTTGATTTTTGTTTACAAGGAGACAGTGTTAGAAACAGCACACACACAGACAGTAAGAGTCTAAAAATTCCAGTCATCTAAAGTCACTGTTTCCATACAGCTTCCTTGCAAATTACTTAAGAGACATATGAGATACTAAAATTAGTTGCAAAGTTAATTCATGTTCATAATAGTATCAGCTAATTAGTTGAAGAGGAACGCCAATAAATGAACAAATTTTTCTTTCTCTGAGACAAATCACTACACATGCAAGTAGAAAGTCTCCCTCCTACATATCAAAAGTCTCTTCTAGTGTGAAGGGCTCGGTATATAATTGCATATATTTAACCTGAATTGTTTTGCTAGGAAAATACTTTTGATGTAGTTGTTTTAGAGTCACAATTAAAAGAGAAACAAAGAGAAGTGTTTTATCTGTGCTGGAAACAAAAGCATCATTTTCACAAACCTGGTATTATCTTGACAGTTGTTCCTACTTACACTGAGAGGCCAATACCATAAAAGAGTATTATCACAGGGCCAATGGATAAAGACAGTGTGTTGGGAAAGGCCGGTGTAGTTTCTGTGAAGGGAGGTAGAGAAACAATCATGGACTTCCAGCAGGTTTGTGACTCAGGAAGTGCATGGACAAGGACAAACCAGGGAATGTACTTGTATTTTCAAAGAGCATTTGTGCAGCTTTTTACTAAAAGCTGTCAAACAAAATTGTCATGGAATTGAAGTAAATACCCTATGCTGAGTTGGAAATATGGTTGAAGGATGGGAGCAGAAAGTACTTTTGGCTGCTTTCTTGGGTGGAAAAAAGTCAGCAAATCTCTCTCCCAGAAATGTTTGGGCTTACTTATGTTGCTTTATGAAACAATCTTTAATTTTCATCAATGACTCAGAAAAGGGAATGCACACAGAATGATACTTGCATGATGTTAAACTCTTTCAGGTAATCAGACGCTGTGCTGGTGTAAAGAACTCCAGAAGGCCTCACAAAAGGGGATGGGTAAAAAGATAAAGACAGGCTTTGAGAAGTAGATCAGTATAAGGTAAAGCATAGAATTACCTGTCAAA
This sequence comes from Buphagus erythrorhynchus, assembly GCA_013400855.1. Lineage (NCBI taxonomy): Eukaryota > Metazoa > Chordata > Aves > Passeriformes > Sturnidae > Buphagus > Buphagus erythrorhynchus. The sequence continues at coordinate 19,817 of VZTT01061117.1, forward strand.
CCTGGAAGTCTAAGTTCATGGAATCTTGAAGTTGCTGATGTCAGCTCTCTGAAATCTTTGACTGAAACTGCAACAGCAACAAAAAACAAAACAAAACAAAAAACCAAACCCAAACAAACAAGAAAAACCCTAAAACAAACCCCAAAACCAAACCCTAAACAACAGAGATTGTAAGGTGTCATCAGGAATAGTACTGAAAGCAAGACAGAAGGCAGTTAAGGCAGTTCACTGCTCTGAGGGAAATCTCAATGTATTCTTATCTTGAGTACAGTGCACAGTTGTGGTCTGCAAGGACACAACAAATTTAAAGAATGAATTGAGAAAGACAACTAAAATGATCCAAGGGGAGAGATTGTCAATCTGATAAAGTACGGACTAAAAGGCCCTTGTCCCTGCAGTCTTCTGTTTTCACACAATGTTTTTACAGACAGAAAGATGTGAGAATAATACTGCTGTGTAAGGATGTTCTTTGACTATGTTCATCATTGTCATCGAACACTGAGATGTGGAAAGTGTCTTCAACGCACGCAGTCTGGAGCACAAGTCTTATGGGGAATGACTGAGGGAGCTGGGGTTGTTTAGCCTGGGCAAAAGGAGGCAGCGGGGGTCTTATTGCTCTCTACAATTGGGTGAAAGGAGGTTGTAAGGAGGGGATCACTCTCTTCTTCCAAGTAACAAGTGGCAGGACAAGAGGAAATGGCCTCAAGTTGTTCCAGTGAAGGTTTAGGATATTAGGAAAAATTTCTTCACTGAAAGGGTCGTCAAGCACTGGAACAGGCTATCCAGGGAAGTGGTGGTGTCACCATCCCTAGAGGTATTTAGAAGACATGTAAATATGGCACTTCAGGGCATGGTTTAGTGGTGGATTCGGCAGTGCTGGGTCAATGGTTGGGCACAGGGATCTTAAAGGTTTTCTTCAACCATAAATGATTCTATGATTCTGTGTAAAAGATCTGGTCTTGGAAGTTCTGTGGCACTGACGTTCCCTATATGTCCTACTGCAAGCAAAATATTTATTTTGCACAAATATTTTTAATCTTTCTCAAGTCTACAGTTTCTGTAAGTAACACAACTTGCCTACACTTCCAGGAAGTGGCAGATCCCCTAAAATTTAGCATTTAGCAAGGCTGCTTAGAGTCACCAGTTCCATGAAAGACGCAACATTTCTCGAGGGGAAGGCTGAGCCTGCCCTCGGGATACAGCCAGGGCTGGCCCGGCGTGCGCAGTGCAGCTCTTTCCTGGTGGGACCGCATGGAGAAGGGAGTGGGTGCGTGTTGCCCGCTCCCGTAGGCAGAGCGTTGGTTCCCGGCAGTTTCCAAGGCGGTGAGCGCGGTGAGCGAGCAGCGGTGGCGGACGGGCTCCCTCCGCAGGGCCGCGCGCGCTACTGCAGAACCGGGACGGGGTGGGAAAGGACCAGTGAAAAGTCACCTAAAATGCCGATTCCCAAAATCCTGAAGGGTCTCGGTGCCGGCGGGAAACAAGGGCGGGGCGTGCCTGGGGAAGGTCCCGTTATTCAGCGCCCCGTTCCGCTCCGAGGGGCGTCCGGCGCTCCTGGCGTCCTGATCAGGCGCTGGAAGTGGTGCTGCTGCGATCTGCTCCATCAGAAAAACAGAGAAAATGTTTGCGTACAGAGCATATTAGCACACTGGTTACTTTCACAGTCATGCTCTGGGTTTTGCAATTTCAATAGCTGTGTTAAGAGAGTTCAAAGAGTGTTTCAGTTTTCTGCTGCTTTGTAAGTATCCCTGCACACAACTGCAATTGCTCCACTGGGAAAGGATGCGTTCCCCAACCTAAGGCTTCATACTCAGTGAGCCCAGATAGACAGCAATGGGGGAACTGAGGGGAAATTTTTCAACCTGCAGCAAAAAGTTATATCTTGACTCCAAGTCCAGGATCCTTCCCAATACAAAATTGTCAGACAAACCTTCCTCTCTTTTATGAAAAAAAAATACAAACAAGGGGAGTTTGGGGGCCTGAAAAGTGATTTGTGTGTAATAATTCTGGTTGGGCTGATGTAATCTGTATTAGACAATGAGGTAGTTTAGCACGGAATGAAGATGAGGCATGCTGGGTACAATGTATTAGCAAGTTCAGAAAGCTTGAGGGGACTTTCTGAAAGATTTAAGCCACTAGTTACAATGTCTTAGGTAACAGTCTGTCCAAGTGTGTTTCTCACACTAGACAAAGCTGTGGGTATATTTCAGCAGATCTGTTAAGTGTGATTTGTATTTTTTAAATCATAATCCTCGAAACACTTACATGCTGTCTTGATGCATCAGGAGAAAGTTCTTTTCCCAGAGGATAGTCAGGCCGTGGAACAAGCTCCCCAGGGAAGTGGTCACTTGAGACAGCGCTCTCTGGAGCATGGTGTGTGGCTCTCGGGGATGGTGCTGTGCAGGGCCAGGTGTTGGACTTTATGATTCTCGTGGGTCCCTTCCAACTTGTTTTATGATTCTACAATTAATGAAGCCTTTTAGCTGTAGCGGTGAGAAGAAACCACGTTGCTTTTCTATTTGCGTTTTCCTGTGAGGGCGCCCCTCAAACTCTTGCACTCGCTGAAGCAAGAGCAAAGGGCTAAATGAGTGACTCATGCTACTTTTTCTGCTCTTTCTCCGCAGTTAAGTGACTTTATTCCTCATTTTTTTTTCACAACAATCTTTTAATAATTCGTCGTTTTGGGGAAGTGCTTGCCCCAGTGGCCCACAGAGCGCACACCAGCGGGAGCCGGCCCGGACGCACCCTCAGCCCCTCTCGGGCCGGGCCGGGCCGCGCCGCGGG